>JAGMWU010001765.1:0-10605 GCA_018697195.1 Certhia americana | reverse complement strand
CCCCCCCCCCTGTGCATTAGACTAGGCTGGAAAAGGAGGGAGGAGAAGGTAAGGTTAGGACTTGAGCTGAAGGGAAGCTCAGAGCAGATCTTGTTTTCCCTGTCCTTTCTAAGGCGTCAGTTGTCTCAAGAGAATGAAAGATCTTTCTTCCTTCTTGCGCAGTTGGGTAAATGGCCACTGTCAATATCATCATTTTCCAGGGTTCTGTAAAAGTTTTACCACCTGCTTCCAGACATCCCATAGCTTGGTCATGTGAAAAAAAAATACATAGGAGGTGAAATTGAGAGAGATTCCTTTATTATTATTAGAAATCAGTGTCCCTAGCCCTCATTACAAGGAAAAGTGGCAGTGGTATCAACATCTACTATCAAACCTTGACTTATCACAAGGAAGTGCTACATCTTTTTAAGATGTTACATCTTTTTAAGGCTTCTTTCCTTGAAATGTGATGCAAATATTGACAGAAATGAAGTCAGCCAACTAGAACTCCCAGCCTTTGTAGCAGGATTGTTTTGAGTATCGCAGTTTGGATCCTTGAGCAAACAGGGCATGCTGGGGTTGCTCGTTCTTAGCCCCGTGCATGCAGCAGTTCTTGGGGCTGCCAGTGACACCACAGCGCCTCCCCAGATACCAGGAGCTGCTCTGTACAGACCTGATGCCACGTTACTCAACAAGCCCCATGTGCCCGGAGTGCCTCGCACGCTGCAGAGGCATTGCTCTGTCCTGAGGTGCGAACGGGCTGAGGGATCCTGAAGCTGCCTCTCTCAGCTCTGTATGTGCTGCCTGGAACATGCCCCTGGACCACCACCCAGGAAATGGTGGACAGAAATATGGGGTCATTGCTCTCTGAATGCACTTGATGGCGCTTAGGTTAGCTCTGTGAGTCCTGCTATGGGTCCTGATACATGTGATTTAAATTTCCAGTGCTAGAGAGAAGGGATGGAAAACCTCCAAGAGGTTTGGGTTGGTTTCCTTCTTTCCTTTTTTCTTCTCCTTTTTTTTTCCTTTTTTTTTTTTCTTTTGGAGGGGGGTGTTGTTGTGTTTGTTTTCATATGTGCTAGGTTCTTTGTATTCAAGACAAATTCATGTTTTCCCCTTGACTGACTAGCTTTGCACTCTTGTCAAATCCTCCAAGTCTAAGATCGTCCATGTAGAAGTGGGAGGATATGGTGAGTTCTGAATTCCAAAAACAAAACCCTGTAATTCTCCATCTATATTCAAGTAATAATTGTAAATGCTTCCAGATACCTAATCTCGGTCTTTGTTCCTGGTAACTGACTGTTTTCACTTTCAGCCTTTAAAAGAGCCCTAGCCAGAAAATCAGACTCATGTTCAAAACCTAGAAGTCTACACATAGACTTTAGGTTGAGCTGGGGCTGCTCAGACTGGACTTTATGCAAAAATGATCAATTAAGAAGTTTATAACCCAGAAATTCCTGTTTGAAATGTGCACTGTTGGACAGGGGAGGGAAATAAAAGGATTATATAAAAAAATGTCTTTCAGCATGAAGTGTCACGTTTTCTCCATTTGAAAACCCAGGAGCAGCGATTGGCTCTTCTCAAATCCTTTCCTGAGCTCAAGGAGTTGATAGCGTTAAAAGGAAAAAAAATAAAGGGAAGTGGAATGGCAGTTTAAATTCTCAAACCGGCTTTCCAAAGTTGCTGAAGACCTTGTGTTCCTCCAGGCCTCTGTGGTAGAGGGGCAGCAGGCCGCTGTGGCGGTGGGCCGGCAGCAGGCCGGGCAGCAGCACCGGCCGGGGCAGGGCCTGCGCCTCGGAGCGCCAGCTTTCCAAGGGCAGCTTCGGCTGCTGGGCAGGGCTGCTGGGAGAGGCAAGCGGACAGGCCATGGTAAGGGGGCTGCAGCCCACCCAGGTGATGCTGAGACAGGGCAAAGGGGAGCTTCCCCCTGGCTTCCCCCCCCCCTTGAAAAAGAGCGGGTGCAAGGGTTTCACTGCTGTTAGGTGCTAGGTGGGGAGCTAAGAGGGTGAAGCAGGGGACTGACTGCCCAAGAGATGCGAGCTTTTTAAACAGTTGTTCCTGCCTCTGAGCACTCTGGGAGCAGCTCCTGTCCCTGTGTGAGGAGCCTGAGAGGGCAGCAGCAGGGGGAGGTGCTGAGCGGTACCTTTGGAAAGCCAGGTTATTGCAGCCTGCGAATGCCCCTGGGAACACAGAGCTGGAGACGGCCGAGAGGTGGTAATCGCGCCGGTGGTAGTGTCTGATTCTTCCAAAAGCATTCCTGCCCCTCTCGGGGGTGGAGGGGTCACGCTTCCGTCTTCTGACTTTCCTTCTATGCTGCTGCTGCTGCCTGCAAGGGTGATGAGAGAGAGATGCTCATGCGGATGTTTTCTTCGTGCTTTGTGGTCTGGCTTTTATTTACTCACACCCCTGGAAAGATCTGGCATTTTGTATCCTAAGGCAGCGCTGTCACCCAATGATTTTTACCCCCTTGCTCTGTTCCCTGAGGAAAGGACTGACACTGTTTCAGCCCTGCAGAGAAGGGTTGCACCACCTAGGGGAGAGCAGGCCCGCGGGGAACGGTATAGTTGGTGCCTTTTGAAAGACTGAGATGCTGTCTCTTGCTTGCAGAGTTTCTTTTCTCCTTGTCCTCGTGCTCTTTTGATAATGAATAAGGCTCTCCGTTAAAGGTGCATCCCTAGGCTGCATGATCCCTGTTACTGTAATCCTTTGCCCAGGATACAGAAGAGGCCCAGCTGGAATGTAGTGCAGGCCAGGAAAACTGGGCAGTGCTGCTGCAGAGATGATGTTCTGTGACTGCAGTCCTGCTGCCTCTGCTTGTCCAGTCCTGCTTCCCACCATGACTTTTCTCCCAGTTCTCTCCAAAGAATGCTTCTCCTTGCCCTCCCCCACCCTCGGCTGTGTGCAGACAGTTGGACTGAACTTAGCCTCAGAAAAGTGATATTCCTATCAACTATCCTCCATGTATTGTCTGTTCCCTTCTTCCTCTGATAATGGGGAACTTTTTGTAAATCACCAAGCTAACAGAATCATAGAGTAATTTGGGTTGGAAGTGACCTTTAAAGTGACCCCACTGCAATGAGCAGGGGCATCTTCAACTAGATCAGGTTGCTCAGAGCTCCATCCAATCTGACCTTGAATGTTTTCAGGGATGGGGCATCTATAGCCTGTCTGGACAACTTGTTCCAGTGTTTTAGCACTCTCATTATAAAACCCATCTTCCTTATATTCAACCTTAGCCAACCCTCTTTCACTTTAAAATAGTTGCTCCTTGTCCTATCATAACAGGCCCTGTTAAAAAGCTTGTACCCTCTTTCTTGTAAGGTCCCATCAAGTACTGCAAGGCTGCTATAAGATCTTCCTGGAGCCTTCTCTGCAGCTTGAATGCCAACTCTCACAGCCTTTTTCATAAGAGAAGTGCTCCAGCCCTCTGATCATCTTGGTGGCCTCCCCTGGGCCTTACTCAAACAGGTCCATGTCTTTCCTACTTTTGGGACCCCAGAGCTGGATGCAGCACTGCAGGTGGGGTCTGAGCAGAGCAGAGGGGCAGAATCCCCTCTCTCACCCTGCTGCCCACACTGCTTTGGGTGCAGCCAGGGATACAATTGGCTTTCTGGGCTGTGAGTGCCATTGCTGGGTCATGTCCAGCCCCTCATCCGCCAGCACCCCCAAGTCCTTCTCAGAGGAGTTGCTCTCAATCTGTGCATCCCCCAGCCAGTGTTGATACCTGGGGCTGCCCTTACTCAGGTGCTGCACTGTGCACTTCATGTCCTTAACCCTCATGAGGTTTCCATTGTCTCACTTCCTGAGCTTGTCCACGTCCCTCTGTAGGTATCCCAGGCATGAACAGGAGCCCCCTCTGCAATCAGCAGCAGCATCCCCACTGATGGAAACCCCTTCCACAGTCAAGAATACCTTGACTTTGGACAATGGTTTAACCTTTTTTGTGCTTGACAGTTCCAGATGTGTGAGCAGGAGGGTTGTGAAAGGGCACAGGTGGGTCACAAAGTGTCCCGAGTGGGCGCAACCCGCGTGTCTCAGCAGATGGCAGCACCGACACTCCTTCAGCTCCCGCAGCCGCTCCTCACTCCTGCCAAACCCATCCCACCGCCATACTCACCCCCCCGCGGCTCTTCCTCGCCCTGTCCCGCCAGCAGCACACGGCGAAGGAGACGGACAGTGCCAGGATGACGGCTCCGCTCAGCAGCGAGGCGGCCACCGCGATGCGGGACCCGGTGCCCGAGGGCTGCGGGGCGGCTGCGGGCAAGGGGTGGTGAGCGGGGCCGGGGAAAGGGATCCATCCCCCTTATCCCCGACCGCCGTCCCCCTTGCAGGTAACCCCAAAGTGACGTTCCGGAGAATATTTATTAATAACTATTATAAAAGCTAATGGTGAACGTGGGTGATGCCACACCGGCTCAATACACCAGAAAGTTAATGGAGAAAAAACCCCATATTAACACGTCATATTTTCTTCAGATAATGAATATAAAATAATAGTATGCAGCAAAATATATAAAGCATTTGATGCGTCTTGCATAAAGCATAAGGGTAGTAGAAATTAAGCCCTAAAAAATAGACAGGGAAAAGACTAAACAGGAAATATAGAAAAAAAATTTAAATGTAATAAAGTTTAAAAAGGAGAAAAGTTAAAAAGGAAAAAAGTTGGGAAAATGTGGAAAAGAAAAAATGTAAAAGGGTGAAAGAAAACAGCTAAAAAGGGGAAAAAAATAAAATGATAAAAAAAAAAATAAAGTTCAAAAGTATTAAGGAGGGCCAGTAGCAAGTGGCAAGTGCTCAGTATGGACCAGGTTACCATGAAGTTCATTTTATCTCCTGTTGTGAAAGCTTTTGGCAGTTCCTGGATTCCCTGTGCCTGGCACCAGGAGTTGGGTCTCAGCCGGTACCAGCTTTTGACCCAGCCTGATGCCTTCAGCAGCAGTTACTGGGAATGAGGGAAGGTCTGGTTATCTGCTGAGCTGATCTCAGGTGAATTCACCCCTTGGCATCCCCCTGCCTTCTGCAGCTCCTGAAGCGCTGTTGCGGTGCTACTGCTGGAGCAGGCATTTCAGTGGTGCTGACCACAACCGAGTGTGTGAAGCTGGACCTTCCTTGTCCCTGTTTGGGGATTTCCTAAACTCAGAGTTGTTTTTTTTCCTTCTCCTCCATCACAGGCTCTGTTGTCCACTAAGTTTTCTTTCCCCTAAGATGCTCATTTAATCACAAACATTGAGGGTTGTATTTTAAGGAAAATAGGGAATGGTTTGGGCTTTGTGGTTTTGTTGGTTCTTTTTTAGTTTGGAATTTTTTTATAGTTTGGTAGAGTTGGTCATGTTGCTCTGGAGATTTCTGTCTTATTTTCTTCTGGTAGGAAGGAAAGGGGCATGCATCAGTTTTCATCCTTATGCTTGTGAGGGAGTTTAGAAAAATAGAGTTGAAAAGCTTGTGATGCCTGCATGCTTACTGTTCATCCTTCTCCGAACATGTGGAAGTTGCCTTAGTTGCAAAGGAACTGGGCACTGGTGTTGGTCTCTAGCACACAGAAATCCAGTGTATGGCAGGTGTTGCATTGCCTGGGACTAATTCTCTCTGGGGAAAGCTGTTGTGCTGGAATAAAAACTCATTGCCCAGAGCTGAGGTATGTCAAGAAACTGAGAGGTGGCAGGCAGAGTGCTTGAAGGGTTGGGGGATTGGGGTTGTCTCCAGCCCTTCTTTAAGGGCTGTAAGGTACTTCTAACTTCTTGGAGGGATAACCTGTCCTCCAGAGCCCAGCTGTTGGTGACTTTTCAGTGTGGCTGGAGTGTGTACTGTAAAGTGGTGTTTACTATGAATCTGTGCTTTGAGTGGTTGTTGCTTTACCTCTCCAGCAGTGTGTGGCTGCATGGCCAGCTATGGATGTGCTTTCCACTTCAGTGGTGTATGGTTATCTGAGCTGAATGCAGATGCAGGAACTGTAGGAGCTTGTGCTCCTTCCTCTTTGCCCAAATCTCAGCATCTTTTTTCATTCTTTGGGATGTTCAACTGATAGTCATGCCTAAAGATTCTTAGCTTTTTCATAGATTTATAGCTTTGTAGGTTTTTAAGATACAGTTGTATGGTTTCTAGTACTTTTCCTGTCATTTCTCATGTTTTAGAATAATAAGTTAAACCTTTCTAAAACATTATTGAAATTCTGTTGAGTCTTATTCTTAAAATGAGAATTTCTGACAAGGGCATCTTGTTTTCCAGCAGAACTTGAGACATAACAAGAAATAGGGCAATGAAGCCTCTGGACCAACTCCAAGGGGCTGACCTAAGGGGAGGTTACTGGGACAACTGATCTCCTATTGGATGTTCTCCTATACCTGCTATATATACTAAGTAATTAGCCTTATAAAAATTATAGGAATCCTTTATCTAAGGTGCATGTGCATAACCATATCTGTGCACCTGAAAGCTTTCATTAAAGAATTACTTTTTATCTTACCACTCTTAATATTGTTTGGAAAGCTTTTGTCTTTTGATTCCAGGCAGCAAGAGGAAGGAGTTCTTGCATATTTTAATAGTTGAGACCATAAACAAAGCTGCTAAAGAGTAAAAAGGTGAAGTATCATCATAGCTTTGGGTTGCAGTGTAAGAAAAGGCATAGCCTCAGAGTGCTGTGATCTACATGCAGGAGTGAATGAGTGAGATGTTCATCTTCCCTACTTTCTGGGCTTTACCTTTGCCCTAGATGTACTGCTGTTATGATTCTGTGCCAGATTGAAGGCTCTTGAGATGGAAATGGCCACATGAAGTTGTTACCATACAAGTTCAGGGAGGTAGAGTGACTTGTGGGACTTCGAATTGCTGCATTGTGAAGCTTTGAGATGAGTTGGGTGATCTGGCAGCTGCAGATGTGTTACTGGTTTTGCTGATGAAAAGTACTGGTCTGATGCAGTTACTTAGGTGTGGAAGTCATTTGAACGGAGGTGGTGTCACTGCAGAGGGAAGAGTACAAGAAAAGGCCTTTTTAATCTAAAACCTATGGGAGAGTGAGCTGCCTGACATCTGATGGTCAGGAGGTTCTCTGTCCTGCAACACAATGAGTCTTTCAGTGGGATACAGGCATCACATAGTCACTGTTACTGTCTCCTGTGAAATCTTGCTAGATTGCTATTTCTTTTTTCCAGTCCTCAGACTTAAAAAGTTGACAAATAATGTGCGTGTTTAAGGTGCATGGAAAGAGAATGGGACTTGCTCAGCTCTTTCCTCTTCCTACTAGCACTTAAAATGTTACTCTAGAAAGCTTGTACTGCCAGAAGGTGGCCATTCTTTTCAAGTTCACAATGAGTATCTGTTTAGAATTTCATGGCTTTAGTATTTGGATGTTACAGGTCCCAGCATAAATCTTGACCAGATCTCCAGAGTCTGAGACCTCTCCTGCCAGTGCTAAAGTCACAGGAGGCTGTTCAACCAACCTTCATTGGAGAATTTAAAATTGTGACCAAAACTTGTTTAGCTCTTTTGAGATAAGCATTCAGGCTGAGGCTTACAGTGTGGAGTCTGAAGCTCAAAATTCTGTTTAAAAAAAGAACCAGCTGAGGGTGCTTTTTTCAGACACTCAGCAGAAAGCTACTGCTAGTGAGGTTTGCCTGGGACAGAATGGGCAACGAGCTGGCCTTGCAGCTATCTCCATCCCTCTTCAGATGGTTTCCTTCAGTTCCAAGGTCCACCTCTGTGCAGGATGTTAAATGTATATAATTAAAATTTAAAAAAAAAAAAAAGCGTATGTGGTTCAGTGGATGCTGGCTCCAATGGAAACCTCTGAGTAATATGGCAGGAATGCATGGGACTGTAGTCTACGAGGCTTACTTCTTCCAGTTTACAAATTATTTAAAGCTTCTATATAGTTGCCTTCCTCCTCATCTGGTAAATAAATGCAAACTGTACTTCTTGTTACCTCACTGATGGTGCCTTCCTGAGTTGAAGCTGGCTCTTCACACTTTAACTCAGCCCTTTGCTGTGCTGGTCCAAGGAGCTGAGGCAAAGACTAAAGGGCAGATAGGGAAACTTGCAGTAGAGCTGACCTTCCTGCCCTCATTACTTCTCTTGGTTCTCCTGCTACTTGAGATGACTTTTGAGGAAGACCTGGCTGTGTCCTCTTCCTTGCTGGACTAATTTGGCTAAGACAATGTTTTGGGATCAAATAGGTTTGTTAGGAAGCCGAGCTTGCATACATGCAGGAAAAAAATAAAAAGGAAAACTTCGAGGGAAGTTTTCAGTTTTGTCAAGTAAATAATTTTTAAAATATCAATGCTTGTTTCAAGTTGACAATTTTCTCTGTACAAAAAGCTACTATGTCAGTTTTTTATTGAAAATACTTTTTGTCATGACACTTCAAAATCGGCAACTTTCTGGACACGTTTTGCAAAAGATTTTTATATCTGAAACATGCATTGTTTCAGTTTGTAGTGAAAGCAGGTGTCAGTCTCTAATATTTTGTAGCAAAAAAACCCCCACACTTTTGGTTTTAAAGCCTCACTCAGATCCAAGGATGAACAAACTGAGTCCCAAATGTATTTTTTGAACAAAAATCTCCTCAGAGAGAGAGAAGATTGTAGTGTGGGTTTTTTGATTCATTAAAACATCAACAAGGGAGAGGAGTAGAGAAAGAAATGGATAGAAAAAGTCTCATTCCTATTCAATTTTTCTTTTGAACAGCTTACCTTGAAGCAGAATTATTCCCCCCCCCCCCTGTGCATTAGACTAGGCTGGAAAAGGAGGGAGGAGAAGGTAAGGTTAGGACTTGAGCTGAAGGGAAGCTCAGAGCAGATCTTGTTTTCCCTGTCCTTTCTAAGGCGTCAGTTGTCTCAAGAGAATGAAAGATCTTTCTTCCTTCTTGCGCAGTTGGGTAAATGGCCACTGTCAATATCATCATTTTCCAGGGTTCTGTAAAAGTTTTACCACCTGCTTCCAGACATCCCATAGCTTGGTCATGTGAAAAAAAAATACATAGGAGGTGAAATTGAGAGAGATTCCTTTATTATTATTAGAAATCAGTGTCCCTAGCCCTCATTACAAGGAAAAGTGGCAGTGGTATCAACATCTACTATCAAACCTTGACTTATCACAAGGAAGTGCTACATCTTTTTAAGATGTTACATCTTTTTAAGGCTTCTTTCCTTGAAATGTGATGCAAATATTGACAGAAATGAAGTCAGCCAACTAGAACTCCCAGCCTTTGTAGCAGGATTGTTTTGAGTATCGCAGTTTGGATCCTTGAGCAAACAGGGCATGCTGGGGTTGCTCGTTCTTAGCCCCGTGCATGCAGCAGTTCTTGGGGCTGCCAGTGACACCACAGCGCCTCCCCAGATACCAGGAGCTGCTCTGTACAGACCTGATGCCACGTTACTCAACAAGCCCCATGTGCCCGGAGTGCCTCGCACGCTGCAGAGGCATTGCTCTGTCCTGAGGTGCGAACGGGCTGAGGGATCCTGAAGCTGCCTCTCTCAGCTCTGTATGTGCTGCCTGGAACATGCCCCTGGACCACCACCCAGGAAATGGTGGACAGAAATATGGGGTCATTGCTCTCTGAATGCACTTGATGGCGCTTAGGTTAGCTCTGTGAGTCCTGCTATGGGTCCTGATACATGTGATTTAAATTTCCAGTGCTAGAGAGAAGGGATGGAAAACCTCCAAGAGGTTTGGGTTGGTTTCCTTCTTTCCTTTTTTCTTCTCCTTTTTTTTTCCTTTTTTTTTTTTCTTTTGGAGGGGGGTGTTGTTGTGTTTGTTTTCATATGTGCTAGGTTCTTTGTATTCAAGACAAATTCATGTTTTCCCCTTGACTGACTAGCTTTGCACTCTTGTCAAATCCTCCAAGTCTAAGATCGTCCATGTAGAAGTGGGAGGATATGGTGAGTTCTGAATTCCAAAAACAAAACCCTGTAATTCTCCATCTATATTCAAGTAATAATTGTAAATGCTTCCAGATACCTAATCTCGGTCTTTGTTCCTGGTAACTGACTGTTTTCACTTTCAGCCTTTAAAAGAGCCCTAGCCAGAAAATCAGACTCATGTTCAAAACCTAGAAGTCTACACATAGACTTTAGGTTGAGCTGGGGCTGCTCAGACTGGACTTTATGCAAAAATGATCAATTAAGAAGTTTATAACCCAGAAATTCCTGTTTGAAATGTGCACTGTTGGACAGGGGAGGGAAATAAAAGGATTATATAAAAAAATGTCTTTCAGCATGAAGTGTCACGTTTTCTCCATTTGAAAACCCAGGAGCAGCGATTGGCTCTTCTCAAATCCTTTCCTGAGCTCAAGGAGTTGATAGCGTTAAAAGGAAAAAAAATAAAGGGAAGTGGAATGGCAGTTTAAATTCTCAAACCGGCTTTCCAAAGTTGCTGAAGACCTTGTGTTCCTCCAGGCCTCTGTGGTAGAGGGGCAGCAGGCCGCTGTGGCGGTGGGCCGGCAGCAGGCCGGGCAGCAGCACCGGCCGGGGCAGGGCCTGCGCCTCGGAGCGCCAGCTTTCCAAGGGCAGCTTCGGCTGCTGGGCAGGGCTGCTGGGAGAGGCAAGCGGACAGGCCATGGTAAGGGGGCTGCAGCCCACCCAGGTGATGCTGAGACAGGGCAAAGGGGAGCTTCCCCCTGGCTTCCCCCCCCCC
>JAGMWU010001760.1:0-10638 GCA_018697195.1 Certhia americana | reverse complement strand
GATGGGGACACCTTGGGGACCACCCAGGACCCTGCAGGGTCTCAGGACCAACCCCTGTCACCCTGAGGGGGATGGGGACACCTTGGGGACCATCCAGGACCCTGCAGGGGCTCGGGACCAGCCCCTGTCACCCTCAGCAGGGGGAAGGGACCCCCCAAATCCCTGTCCCTGGGTGCTCACCGGGCCCGCAGTGCCTCTCGTAGTCCTCACAGCAGTTGTGGTGTCCCTCACACTCAGGGTGACAGTGACACTCGTCCTCCTCGCTGAAGGGCTCCCCGCAGCGTCCCTCGCAGGAGTCGGGGGCCGTGTACAGGTCTTTGGGGACACAAACAGGGGGCGGCCCCCAGGAGGGGCTGAATGTGAACCCCCCCCTCACCTGGAGCCCCCCTCACCCCATCCTCTGGCCCCCCCAGGGCCAGCCCCAGGATTGTGGCAGGAGCCACCCGGGATCTTTGTCACGGGGGTCATTCCTCTTGGGCCGTGGGTGTCACCACCGCAGGGTGACACCAGGGAACAGCTCCTGGGTCCCCCCCCGACCCAGCAGAGCTGCTCCCCGTGATTCACAGCGGGATTCCAGGGTGATCCCGAGTGCCCCGGGCCCTGCCGGAGGAGCTGCTGCATTCCAGGAACCCTCATCTGCATCCCGGCTGCCTTTCCTCCTGCTGGGAAAACTGGGAAAACTGGGAAAACTGGGAAAACTCCTTCGGGAGCCGTTTATAACAAATGAGTCGTCGAGCACCTGCTTTGTAATGCAGGGCAACCAAACAAAGCTAAAAACAGCAACGGCGGAGCTTTGAAGGGGGACAAGGGACACTCTCAGGGTGACAAGGGACACTTGTCATCGGGCAAAGAGCAGCTGGAGGTCACCAAGGGGTTGGGACAGTCCCGAGGAAGGAGGGAGGAATGGGACAGAAGGAGCCACCCCAGCAGGAGGGTGTCCCTGTCCCAGCCAGGTGTCCCTGTCCCAGCAGGAGGGTGTCCCAGTCCCAGCAGAGTGTCCCTGTCCCAGCCGGGTGTCCTTGTCCCAGCAGAGTGTCCCTGTCCCAGCTGGGTGTCTCTGTCCCAGCAGGGTGTCCCTGTCCCAGCAGAGTGTCCCTGTCCCAGCAAACTGTCCCTGTCCCAGCAGCAGTGTGTCCCTGTCCCAGCAGTGTCCCTGTCCCAGCAAACTGTCCCTGTCCCAGCAGTGTGTCCCTGTCCCTGCAGGGTGGCCCTGTCCCAGCAGCAGTGTGTCCCTGTCCCAGCAGTGTGTCCCTGTCCCTGCAGGGTGTCCCTGTCCCAGCAGGGTGGCCCTGTCCCAGCAGGGTGGCCCTGTCCCAGGCCATGCCACCAGCCATGTCCCGGCTGACAAAGGGATCCCTGGAGGAAAAGGGCGTTGCTTTCCCTGGCGGAGCCGCAATCTCCCGGCATCTGAAGCGCCGCGGTGTTGCCCAACGCGGGCTCCGGCGGGTGAAACGTGGCCCCGGGGCAAATCCTGATGCGGCACATCCCGTCCCGGGACACCCAGGCGATGACAGTGACATCCAGGCCATGAGGGTGGCGTCCAGGCGATGACAGTGACATCCAGGCCGTGAAGGTGACATCAAACTCGCCGCCTTCCCTCGGCACCCGCGTTGTTTGTTCCCTTTGTCGCTTCACCGCAATTATTTGTGCTCGCTGACGTCACCCAGGTCCTGCGGGGGCTGCGGGACCCCTTGGCTCCCCCCGAACCCCCCCAGCCCCAGCTCCTGGGGGTGTCCTCGGCTGGGATTTCCCTCCCGGCTTCCCATTCCCTGCAAATCCACTTTAAACAGGAGGGGGTTTAGCCGGGGGGTGTCCCGAGGCTCCCTTGAAATCCTTGAGAACTGGGAGAACTCCCAGGAAAGGAAATCCCATGGATCAGGATCAGCTCAGTGATTCTGGCGATGCCCAGATCCCCCTCCCAGTCTGACCAGTCCAGCCCCAGCAGCCGAGCTCTATTCCCAGAGCGGCGTTGGGATAAATCACCCGGGCTCGCTCCTCCGCCGCTCCTTTTCCAGCAGCATTCCCAGCGGGATTGTGCAAGGCAGGAGCTGCCCACACAGCCCCGTCACCGCTGAGCCGGTGCCGGTGCCGGTTCCGTGCGGCACGGGGGTGTCACAGCGGCCCTGGCGTGTCCCAGCAGGGCCCCGACCCCGCGCTGAGCTGACTCAGAGGGGCGGGCTCAGCATCATCCCAAATTCCCAATCCCAAATGCCCGAGGGGGCTCAGGGCAGGGGAACGGCTCCTCCTCCTCACTCACACACGACCCCAAATCCCCAAATCGACCCGAAATCGCTGCAGGGCCCTCGGCTGTCCCTGGTGGGGTGATCGGAGGGGCTGTTGGAGCTCTTGGGGGTTTTTTGGGGGCTGAGGGGAGAGCTGGGAATGCCACAGGGATGGGGGACACAAGGACACGGCACATCCACACTCAGCCACCCCGGGGGTATTTGGCTGGCTCAGCCAGAGGAGATTTTTTGGCTGCTCCTGCCCAAAGATTTTTTTCTGGCTGCACAAAGCACCCAAATATTTCTCTTTCTCAGGGACCGGAGCCCTCCGTCCGCTCCCAAACTCGTTTTCACTTCTGCCAAAAAGGGGTTTTGGCCACAGAAAGGGGGTCAATCGATTTACTGCCTGCCCAGCTCCATCCTCAGAGCGGTGGGGAGGTGACAGAGCTCTCCCAGCGCTCCCAGTTTGGTTTCGGGCACGGGGATGAGTCAGCTCAGCCAGAGCCGCGTCCCTGAGCCCCTGGCCTGACTCAGGACCTCGTTCCTCCAGGAAAACACGGATCCAAACCCAGCCCGGCCTCCAAAAAGGACCATTTGAAGGACGAATTAACCCGGAGCAGAGCTCTGAGCAGCCTGAGCTTCCCAAAGGCTCAGTTCCTCCAAACCCAGGCGTGACCCCTGCCAGTGGGACAATCAGGGGAAATCTCCCACTGCCCACACAAGGAGAAGGGAAGTGGTTCCAGGTCCACCAGACAGGTCCAGCAGGTGGTCAGGACTGGCCACTGAGCCAGCCGAGCTTCCCAGCCACCTTCAGCCCGGATTTTCCTTCTGGAACAGCTCCGGACTCACACGGAGCCTTTGGGAAACTCCCGCTCCCAGCCCGACGCCGGTTTGGAGCTTCTCCTGTCAGCCGGCCTTGCAAAACTCCTCATCTTTCATCCCGAGGGGACTCAGCCGCTCCTGGGACATCAGATACGGGCTCCTGGCAGCGGCGGGGTTGACGAAATCCCGTCCTCGCCACTGGATCACAGCTCAGGCTTTGTGCAAGCGCTCGGCAGCGCCGGCACCTCCTCACCCCCGCGGGAACCCGGGAGCCAAATCCTGGTGGCTCCAAGCCCCTCCTTAAAGCCAGAGCTCCTCTGCCTCGCCCCCCCCGAGCCTCGGGGAGGGAGGAACAGCCCGGCCCGTGCTGCGTTTTCCACCTGAGCAGTCCCAGCCGCCGCAGGGGGGGAGAAGGTGGCCACGGGACTGGGCTTGGGAAATGTCCAGCGGAATTTTTCCATGGGTGAGTGGAAAGCAGGAGCCCGAGGAGGGTTCCTGGTGCTTTGCAGGACCAAAGCAGGGTCAGACACACCAGGAACCCTCTGCTGGGCCAGGCTGGAGACCCGGGAAGCTGCATCATCCACCCCCACGCCGGGTTGGGTTTCCAGCAAGGAAAATCCCCCTGCCCTTGCCCTGTGGAACCCGGATGGGTCCATCCCCAGCAGGACCTGGTGGTCCCCAGCAGGACCTGGTAGCCCCCAGGAGGATCTGGTTGCTCCCAGGAGGACCTGGTGGTCCCCATCAGGATCTGGTAACCCCCAGCAAAACCCAGTTGGCCCCCAGCAAAACTCAGTTGTCCCCAGCAGAACCTATTTGTCCCCATCACGACCCAGTACCCCCAGCAGGACCCGGTAGCCCCCATCAGGACCCGGTAGCCCCCATCAGGACCCAGCTCCCGGTTTGGGGCAGCTCTCCTAGCCCATCCCCGGGGCTACCACAGCCCCGGAGCCCCCCAGGCCCGGCCCTGCGGGTTACTCACGGCCGGACACGCAGCCCAGGGCAATTCCTGCCCCCAGCAGGAGGATCCAGGGCTCCATCGTCCCTCGGGAGCGGTTTGGGGTGCCCCGGGAGCGGCTGGGGAATGCCGGAGCTCCGCGTTGCTCCCCGGCTTTTTGTGGCTCCCGCGGTCGGGGTGGGAGGGGCGCGATGGCAGCGAGGGCTCCCCGCGCCGGCTGCACCCCAAACTTCCCCAAAACTCATTAAGAGCACGGCTAATTACAGGCTGCCCGCAGTAGGAGGAGGGCTGGTAAATCCAGAATCCCGGGGTTGCTCCACAATATCCCGGGGGCGGCCGAGGATGAGGGGGGAGCGGCCCCGAGGGGGGCTTGAGACACCCGCAGCCCTGTGGGGCTGAACTGGGGCTGAACTGGGGACAAACTGGGGCTGGACTGAGGATGAACTGGGGCTGAACTGGGGATGGACTGGGGATGGACTGGGGCCAAACTGGGGTTGGACTGAGGATGAACTGGGGCTGGACTGGTGCTGGTTTGGTGCTGGACTGAGGATGAACTGGGGTGGACTGGGGCCAGACTGGGGCACAGCTGGGTCCCTCACTGAGTGACTGGTGTGAACTGGGAGCAGCGTTAATTGGGGGTAATGGGCAGGTGAGAACAGACCCCAAACAGCCCCCGAGGAGCGGGGGTGATTCCCGGGATCCGTCCCGGAGCAGGGAGCGGTCCCTGCTGTGCCCCGGGCGGTGTCAGCTGGCACGGGAGCTGCGTTCGGTGTCATAAGGGCCGGGTTTGGCTTCTCCCTCAGCCCTCAGTCATTTCCTGACCTGTCCCCTCCTGGTGCCAGCGCAGAGGCTCGGGGCCAAGCCCTGCCACCCTCAGGGGGATGGGGACACCTTTGGGGACCACCCAGGACCCTGCAGAGGCTCAGGATCAACCCCTGGCACCTTCAGGGGGATGGGGACACCTTGGGGACCACCCAGGACCCTGCAGAGGTTCAGAGCCAACCCCTGTCACCTTGAGGGGGATGGGGACACCCTGGGGTCCCTGAGGTTGCTCCAGGGCTGTCCCCCAGGTCACACCGGGGGTATCAGGGCTCCTTCCCTTCACCCCAGCAGGCTCAGGGGGTGACCCCGGGCTCGCAGAAGAACAGGGAGCACAGCCGTGTGTACAAAAATACTTCTATTGTTCTGCCTGCCCGGAGCTCCCCGGGACCCCCGATCCCCCACAAGGGCTGAGCTCTGGGGTGGCTCCAGCACAGCCCAGGGCCACCAGGAGCAGAGCTGGGGGCTGCCCTGCCGCCGGCAGCCGGGCCCCCGTCCTCGCTCGGGGCTCCCATCCCTGCTCTGGGCTCCCACCTGAGATCTGGACCCCCATCCTCGCTCTGGACCCCCATCCTCATCTGGGCCCCTCATCCCTGTTCTGGGCCCCCCATCCCTGTTCTGGGCCCATCTCCCCTCTCCAGACCCCCATCCCCACTCCAGCCCCGCCACCCTCAGGGTTCCAGGTCCCGGGAGAGCCGCAGCAGCTCCTTCTGGCTGTCGATGGCCCTCAGGTGCTGCAGGTAGGCCCAGGTGGAGACGGGGTTCCGCACGCTCAGGGACTGCTCCGAGCCTGCAGGCAGGGAGGAGGTCAAGGCTGGGGTCCCCTCCATCCCCCCGGCACAGCTGAGCCCCTCCATCCCCGTGGGGTCATCCCATGGATCCCCCTCCATCACCCCCAAATCTCCACACCACCCCAGGACGCCCCTCCAGGGGTCTCTCCCTCAGCTCAGGGACCCCTGTGAAGGTCGGGGGTGCCCCGGGGCTGGGGTGGGATTGAAGAACTCCAGACGTACAGGTGGAGATCCTGACGGCCTTGGCATCCTCAGGCCGATGAGGGGAGCGGCTCCGCAGTGGGGACAGCGGCGCTGGGTGGGGACAGAGAGAGCGGGGGCTCAGCAGCCTTGTCCCCAGGGCTCAGTCCTGTCCCCAGGGGCTCAGCCCTGTCCCCAAGGGACCCTTTGTGCCCCCTCCCCAGCTCCCAGGAGCACTCACCGTGTGCGTGGCCCCGGCAGCGCTGCAGGACTCGCACGGTCTTGGCCATCATGTGCTGTGGGTGAGGCTCAGGGGTCACCTGCTGCCACCTGGGCCCGCTCGGATCCCCCAAAAACTCTGTCCCTGCCATGCCTGCGACCACCCCGGGACCCCCCCCGGGCTGTTGCAGTGCCAGGGGCACAGCGGGGTCCTGGGAGGGGTCAGTGGGGAGCCGCCCCCACACTCACCATCTTCTCAAAGTTGATGAGGTTCTCAGCCAGGGTGCGGTTGCCCTCGTGGATGAAGGTCATGTCTGGGGGGGTTTTAGGGGTCAGAGCGGCACCCCTGGGAGCGCTGGACACCCCCAGAAGGTCCCCAGAACTGCACACCCACCTTTGAGCAGGAGGGGCACGAAGGGGATGATGGGGGGGCTCATCTTGGCCACGGCCAGGCGATAGACACGGTGGTTCCATGATGGGTCCTGGGGACACGCGGGGACATCGGAGACAGTGGGGATGATGGGGACACCGGGGACAGCGGGGACAGCGGCACCCCCTCCCCACTGCTCCAGGGGCAAATCCCGCTGGGAAGGGGGACACGGGGCGGGAAAGAGGGGACATGGGGCGGGAAGGGGACATGGGAAATGAAGGGGGACACGGGGACTGAAGGGGGACACAGGAAATGAAAGGGGACACGGGGACTGAAGGGGGACACAGGCACTGAAGGGGGACACAGGAAATGAAGGGGGACACAGGGACTGAAGGGGGACACAGGAAATGAAGGGGGACACGGGAAATGAAGGGGGACACGGGGACTGAAGGGGGACACAGGAAATGAAGGGGGACCCGGGGCAGGAGGGGCTGTGCTCACCAGCATCCGCTCTAGGGCCGAGTGCAGCTTCCGGATCTTGTGGGGCAACCTCTGCACAGGGACAGGATCAGGGGGCTGGCACCCCCCTGTCCCTCCCCAGAGACCCCTCCTGTCCTTCACCAGAGACCCCCACCTGTCCCCCCGCTGTCCCCCCACCCCAGGTCCCCCCGAACCTCCCGCTGTCCCCCCGCTGTCACCTCCCAAGTCTTGGCCAGGCGAGTCACGGCCGTGTTGCTCACGCCGAACATCACCGCGAAGAAGGAATTCAGGTTCTTCTGCTCCTTGAGGCTGCAGGCGGGGACGGGGACGGCTCAGGGACGGGGACGAGGACGGGGACAGGGACAGGGACAACGACAGGGACTCACTGTGCCGCCAGCTTGATGAATTTACGCAGGAGCTGCGCCCGCCGGCCGAGCTCGGGGCACAGGCACAGCTCGGTGGCCACCCAGAACTGCAGCTCGTTGAAACGCCGCATCACCCGCGCCAGGTTGGCCGTGGTGACCTCGTGGAACTTGGGTGGTCCCACGATGTGGTGAATCATTTCCACCTGGGACCCCTGGCATGTCAGGGGGGGTCCCGAACCTCCCCCCCTTCCTCCTCCCCGGCTGCCCCCACGGCGCTCCAGGCCACAAAATTCAATCCGATCCCGCCTGAATTCCCTAATTCTGACTTTTTTTCTCCCTCTCCTCGCTCCTGCCTCACCTTGGGAGCTGCTCTGCACTCCCTCCCTGCCCGCCGCTCTCCCAAAAAAAGGGGGAAAAGTGAAAATAATGATAAAAATGGAATCGGGAATGACTCGCTGGGCTGGGGGCTAAATCAGCTCCCAATTAGCGCAATTAAGGACAGAGGTGTCAAGTGACAAACTCTGGGACAGAAAACAGGGAAGGGGAGGCACAGAGGGGTGGGAAGAGCCTGGAAAAGGAAAATGCTCCCAAAAATCCCCCTCTGGAGCTCACACCTGGTGGATGCTCTTGAAGAGGTTCCAGTCGTAGTCAGTGAGGTGGCTGGCCAGGTCCTTGGAGCTGATCAGGTCCAACGTGTCCGAGGAGCCGGCGTGGGGGCCCAGCTGCTCAGGGTGGGGGGTCTGGCACAGCAGAGGAGACCCCTGACCACTCCTGCCCCCCAGGTGGGGTCCCAGCCATTCCTGGTGGAGGGATGGGATGGACCCCCCCAAACCAAGGCACTGCCAGCCCACCTGGGGGGGGGGTCTGCCCACCCTGGACCCCCACCCCACGCTCACCAGGTTGCCCAGCTCGTCCGTGCTGACCACAAAGAGCCTCTCGTTGAGCCCCAGCGCCGTGAACACCCCCACGGCATCGGGTGGCAGCACCGCTCTGTCTGCGGGGACGGCAAGGGCATGGAGGGGGGGACACATCCCGGCTGGCCACGGCGACAAGGCCACCCCAGGGAAGTCCCCTCACCTCCGGCCGAGTTCACCTTGACCAGGACGTGCTCGCGGTCCCGGCCCAGCCGCGGCGCCAGGGCTCGCAGGACGTCCCGCACCGAGGCGTTCACGGGCAGCACCGACACCAGGCACGAGTGGTCAGGCCTGAAGATCTCGTAGGGCACTGGGAAGGGGACAAAAGGGACCTCAGTGTCCCCACGCCGTGGGGGACGGTCCCCACTGTGAGGGCAGTACCTTTGTCCTGGGCTCTCAGGGCGCAGGTGCTGTCCAGGATCGCCTCCTCGGGGCTCCCGAGCCACATTCCCGAGCTCCGCGCCTGGGAAAGGGGGGACAGAGAGGGCAGGATGCGGCCCCACCTGTGGCGTGTCCCCAAAGGGCAGAGGGGACCCAGATCCTGCCCTGTCACCCCTCAGGGGGTCCCTACCTTGGGCTGGGGGGACACGCTGCCGTCACCGTTCTCCAGCCTGCGGGAGGGGGAAGGGGGAGGATGGAGCTGCCATTCCCGCTGGGAGCAGAACCGGGACCGGACACACCCGGGACTGGGGCCACCCCCGGGGTCCCGGCCACCCCGGGACCGGCCAGTCCCGGGGTTCCAGCCACCTCCGAGCCCCCCTGCCCCACCCAGCTGCGTGTGACACCCTCCCCACACCGCGGACAAAGTGTCAGTCCCAAAAGCTCCTTCCCAGGGAAGTGCAGCCCCCCGCGGTGGCATCGGGGGACACCGTGGGACCCCGGAGGACACCGTGGGACACTGTGGGACACCGGGGCACTCACGCTCGAGGTCGCCGCCGTTCCTGGCCCTGCTCCTGGCCCAGCCCGCCCAGCTGCGGGTCCCGGCTCGCCAGGTCCGCAAGGTTCTGCGGGGACAGGGGGCTCGGGGGTGAGCGCGGGGCGGTCCCCGCCTGTCCCCGCGGTGTCCCCGCGGTGTCCCCCTGCCCGTACCTGCAGCAGCGCCGTGGTGCTGCGGTCGCCCTGCAGCAGCCGCCCGTAGAGCAGCACCCACTGGCTGACGAGCCGCAGGATTTTCCGCCGCTTCCGCAGGGAATAGGTGGCCTTGTCCTGCTCCGAGCCCTCCAGCGGCTCCGCGCGGAAACTGGGACCAGTCAAGGGCACCAGTAAAAGGTGGAGAGGGGCAGGGATGTCACCCCGGGAGAACAGAGATGAGCCCAAGAACCCTAAAAGGGGATTTGGGACTCCCCGCGAGGCGACAGGGAGCGGGCTGAGCGTGTCCCCAGCATGTGGCGGAGCCCCCAGTCCCCCCCAGTGCCCCCCAGTGCCCCCAGTGCAGAAGGATACTGGTGCAGCAGGGCCCGGCAGAGCTGCGAGGTCGGCATGAACACGGTGTAGGTGAGCAGGAAATCCCCCAGCAGCGTGTCTGCGAGTGACCAGGCCACTGTCACTCCTGTCCCCAGCGGGGACCGCAGCCAAGGATCCCCCCGTGCCCTGCCTGGGGTGTCCCCAGCACGGGGACAGATTTTGTTCCTAAACCCCGCGGGGTGGTCCGGGTGGGAAGGAAAATCCCGAGGAGTGGCAGGAGCCGTCACCGAGGCAGCGCCGGTGAGGCCGGTTGGGATTTGTGACCCGCTGGGGACATCTCCTGGGGACAGTCCCCGGCTGGGATGTGTGACCCGCTGGGGACATCTCCTGGGGACAGTCCCCGGCTGGGATCTGTGACCCGCTGGGGACATCTCCTGGGGACAGTCCCCGGCTGGCTCCGGTTTCTCCTCCCTGACCGGGAGGCGCCGCTCCCCGCCCCGGGGCTGCCGCCCTCTCCCGGCCCCGCGTTTTGGGATTTCTGAGCCATTCCAGGGTGGGATGAGCAGGATTTGGGGAATGAGGAGCCCCCTCCCGGTGCCATTCCCCTGCCTGTCCCCAGCCTCATCTCCGGGTGGCTCTGGGGACACAGAGGGACACTGCCACCTACCCACGGGGTCGTAGAGGGTGGCATCGAGCCTCATGAACTCCAGCAGGTGCTCCAGGATCTTCTCGGGTGTCCCGGCCATCACCAGGTACCTGGCGGGGACACGAGGGGTGGAGGTGGCACTGAGCCAGGGGGACAGGGGTGTCACCTGCTGCTCAGGTGAGGGGGACAGGGGTGTCACCTGCCACAAGAGTCACAGGGTGTCACCTGCCACAAGGGGCACAGGGACAGGGATGTCACCTGCCACAAGAGGGACAGGACAAGGGTATCACCAGCCACAAGGAGGACAGGACAGGGGTGTCACCTGCCACAGGGGGCACAGGGACAGGGGTGTCACCTGCCACAAGGGGCACAGGACAGGGGTGTCACCTGCCACAAGAGGCACAGGACAGGGGTGTCACCTGCCACAAAGGGCACAGGACAGGGGTGTCAC
>JAGMWU010001758.1:0-10651 GCA_018697195.1 Certhia americana | reverse complement strand
CTGTGCACAGCAATTATCTACTCTCACTGAGGTACCCGGCAGGGAAAACTGCTTATTAGGATCTGAAAGGAAAGGTCACAGACTCGAAAAAGAATGAAACAGAGACATAAAACAGGCCCCAGCATGTACAAATATGGTTACACTTAAAGCAGATCAGATTGAGATGGGGCTGTTGTACAGCCAGATGCCTTTGATTGCTTCCAGAACCCCCCGAAAACAAAGGGAGCCGGAGATCTTGGAGCAGCTTTGAAGCAGAAAATGAGATTCTCTCCTTTCATTTTTCAGGAAGTCGCCATCAGACTTCTAAGAAACTTCAACAAAAAAAAAAAAAAGTAAGTATTAATGTCTTCATGCCAGAAAGCCTCAGAAGAGCAGAGAGAGGAAATGAGAGGAGGGAGATCCCAAAAAATCAGCAGTGACAATGCCACCCTGCTGCAGTGACCCCGACAGATCTCAGTAGAGAGAAGAGCCCTCCTTGACATCAAAGACATCAGCAGCACAGATCAAACAGCAGCTTTCCTCAGCAGTACAAACACCTGCCAGATATTTGACACAAAACTGTATCTCTGCAGACCCTCATCAAGCCATTAAATATTTATCCTCAGCTGAGCATCCTCGAATTAACAACTGTGGCTGCAAAGCACCACCTAATGCTGGAAATCTGCTGCAGGAGAGAATTCAGGTTTCAAACAACAGAAAAGCAGGAGTTTCCCTGAATTAATTCAGCCTCCTCCTGTCTATAAATACAATGAGAGATGCACACCCAGGGTTTACTGGCAGCCTGTCTCCAGGGAATACATGTCCTGCACGTTCTGGGTAAGCAGCAAAGGTGAGGGGGGCACAGAGCACAACAAACACGCTGCCCTGCATCCAAAAAATGCCAAGGGCAGCTGCAGAATTCCTGCTGGCTTCCGTAGGCAAAGCCAGAGGGAGCTCTGAGGGTTCTCAACCCCGAGGAGGGCTGAGGAAGCACAGTGAGCAGAGCTCAGCTTGCAGGGAGAAGAGCCCAGCACAAACAAAGCTTTCAGTGCTGGGGCTCTGCCAGCTGAGTCCTGCAGATCCAGGAAAGCACACAGGAGCCTGGGAATGCAGAGCCACCCTGCCAGAGCCCTTCCAGCTTCCCAGCATCGCCCTGCACGCGAGGGAGTGATGGATAAACACATCCAAGGGATGCAGGGAACAGCCTGGAATGTCCCCAGCTGATTGGAAAGTCCTTGGAAAAGGGCAGGAACGGAGTGGCTTAGGGACCAGGCGGCTCTTGGGCATGTTAACAAAACTCACCTGGACAGGTGAGCTGAGCCCTGTCCACTGCAGGCAGGGAAGGGATGGATACTGTGTGGGAAAGGGAGGAGACACGTGGAGGGATCCTTCCCACAGGGAATGTCTAACAGCACCAAGAGTGACATTCGAGTGACTGGGACTGTTATTCCCTTTTCCCAGAGGATTTTTCCCAAAGCATTCTCCCTAATCCATAAATCACTCAAGTGAGTGCCATGGGAGATCCACCACCAGCAGTTACCTCCAAATAACAGGGTGGGGAGGGATTTGATGTCAAAGCTTCATGCAAGAGCCCTTGATTTATTAAAGCCAAATCATTATTAAAGTGGTTGCAATTCCAATCTTACCTGGTAAGATTCAAATAACAAATTCCTTTAAATAATACAAAAATTCAGATATTCTGTATTGCTACCGGTTATTTGTCATTAGATATCCAAGAAAGTATTATCAAGAATATAATAAGCTCATCCTAATGGGTTTTAACACTCATTTTATAATTCTTAGCCTGTTTGGGCCAGCAGACAGCTACAGAGTGTGAAAATGCCACAGTGATGGCTGAGCTCCATAAGTGCATTACTGCAGCTCTTCTGACCCAGCTGCTCACACCAGCATGGCCATTTTATAGGAAAAAAAAAAAAAAATCAATCTTTTGGCACACAGTGCCTAAAAAAAAAAACCCTCCAAATAGCATAAGCAAGAAAAGCCATCTTTTTTTTAATCCAGAAGGCAAGAGAGACATAAATTGACAGCAAATAGAGCTTCAAGATGAGAGAAAAATAAAACTGGTAAAGGTTTTCTTTACAGAGAACAGAAATCCCTTTCCAAGAAAGAGCTGAAGGGCTCGAGCTTCCTGGAAAATTCCACTCCAGTGCAGTTAAATCTATTTTAAGGAAATGTATCTCAGTGCAGTAGCTCACTGAGTAAAGTATTTTTATTTTAAGGAGTTAATAGTCACCGAAATTCACACCCTTGGAAAATGGCTATTTAATCCTGCTTCCAAAGCAGGGATGGAAATTGGTTTTCAAGTTCCCACTGACCAGCTGGGAAGGCTGCTGGTTGATAAGGAGTGTGATTTCCCAAACACAGGGACACCCTGCTGTTTCCATGGTCACATGCACGGGAATTTAAAGGACTTGGAAAAGCAGTCTCCATTTGCTATGAGCTGCACTAATACTTCTGAAAGTGGAATTTCTTCCCTGTGTGCTCCCAGCACTTCCAAGCCTCACATTCCTTGTTCCTTCCCAAAAGAAGCTGTGTCCCCTTCATCCTGCATGGACTAGCCTGGAGTTTAAAAATAAGCAAGGCTCTTCCATCCCAGGTTGGGAAGAACCCCTGTGTTCACATCAAAGCCCAAATTTCTGCTTTTCTGCTGCCTTTCCCAGCGTGCCAACACCAGGAAGCTGCGTGTGCACATCCCCAATTTTGAGGAAATGAGGATGTCTGGCAGAGCTTGATCCCCTTCACCATTACTGAACTTCCACTGTGTCCTGGCTAATCAAATCTTCCAATTATCCCTGGATAAAATGCACGTTCACTAGGCTGGACACAGAACGGAAAGGATAAAAACTCACTGGATTATTCCAGATACCACAAAAACGGGAGATTCTCAGGTTAGCAGCTCTGAAATACCAGGTGGAAAAATTCAGAACTGGTTTCTTGTTTGCAAAGGCTGAGCAATCAGATTAAAACACACCCAGGCCTCTCCCAAACAGTTCTTCCAGGGGAAGGCTTGGGATTACCATGGAGGAAAAGGAGATTTGATCTGCAATAAATGCACACATTTGTGGAAACCCTAAAGCAGAAGTTGGGCAGGTCTGGGACTCTCTGAAGGGTGGCTGAGAGTGCCTGAGCAGTGAGGAGCAGCCAACCACTGCCAAGCTGGAGTTTAAAAGCCAGGAAAGGTAATCAGAGATGAAGAAAAGCCACAGGCTAACACCCTACACAATGTTTTCACCTCACACAAAGGGAGGTTGGAGCCTTGTGACTCATGAAAGCCACCTTCACTAGGGCACAGCGCTGCAAGAAATGGTTCCTGTTGTGGCAGCATTTGTGGATCAAACTCCTCCATGGATTCCTTGGAGTCTTTTAAGAGCTGAACCCCATCCAAAGGTCTCCTCATTGAGTGTACAAACCACATTTCCCACCTTTTTTTCCCGCCTCTTTCCACATAACCTGAAGGTCACAGACTTCAGCACCTCGGTTGACATTTTCCAGCAGGCCCAAAAGCTGCTGGAGGTTGTTTTCACAAACCAAAGCCTTTTCTTCCAAGCTCTAGAACTGGTTATCCTGCATTACTGTTCTGTTCCCAGGTGTTCTGCTGCACTTGCCCTGTTCTGGTTAAAGATGAAAGCAATTAAAGATTAAAAATGGACTCTAAGGTGTTAATCAAGGTAGGTCAGGCCACCAGCCAGGGTGACACGAGCTTTAATTCTGCTCCTGCTGCAGAGATCAGCAATCTCCTATTTATAGAAAACATGGAAGTGACTGCAACCCTCTCCTTGCCAAGGAAACAATCCAGAGACATTGTTTACCCCAAACAGTTGCAATGATAAAAGGACAACAGCTCTGACAGTCGTGTCAGTGTTACACAATTCCCTCCCCCTGCTTCATCCCAGCGCTCTCCCACTTCTCCACCAGCAGCAAAATCCACTCCACCTGCAGGCAAACAAGTCCTCTGGACACTTGGAATAATCACAGCATGTTTTCAGATTAATCTACAGCTGGGCTGGCCCAGAGCAGGGCAGAGCAAGACATGGATTGAGGGCCCCATCCAACTTGGGGCACAGCCAGGCTGCTCCTCACACCCAGCACTGCTCCTGTCCAAGGAGAAAGGGGAAAACTGCCAAAACAAGGAGTGACAACAAACAGCTCCTCCCAGACAAGCTTCTCTCTGTCCTGATGATTTCAGGATTTTTTTTTTTTCTGCCTCTGCACTGCTGTGCAGTCCTGAAAACAGAAGGGGTTTTGCACACGCAGCTGACACCAAGGCTGAAGTTTCCCAGTTACTTCCGGAACATTGTTTGGAATGTTGGATGATCCTTGTGGATCCCTTCCAGCTCGGGATATTCTGTGATTCCAGGATCATCAGAGGGAATAAACCAGCAAGGCACACGTGCTCTTGTTCTGTTTTTAGGACATGCAGCCTCACAACAAGACTCAGGCAGACGCAAAAACAATTAAACACCGACCTCAGATGGGAATTGGTTTGGTTTTGGAGAAGATTACAAAAAGTGATGACATTTTGATTGTCACAGTGTATGGCTGTGCAAAAACACAGCACAGAATATTTGAAGTTTTAAACGTGTATTTATTTACCAGCACCTGATGTTTACCTATAAAATAATGCCCGATTTTATATTCATGTATACAACTATTCAAAGTTACAGTCCTACCTCAGCAGAGCAATGCAAAGCACCACAAACAGCCTGAGAAGTCCAGCTGAGGAACTGCTTGGAAAACCAGAGCTGGTTACAAGATTCAGGATCAGTTTCACCACGGTAGGAGGATTTTGGCCAGGAACTGCCCCTCATTTGTTCAGCACATTTGTTGGGCACCTGCCTTTGGTACAGGATCCTCCTCAGCCACAGCAGCAGCAGCCACCAAAGGACTCTCTGACATTCCTTGGAATGGATGTGGTGGGAAACTGGAGAAATTACATGTAAAAAGAGTCAAAATTTGGATTTTACACCTCTCACCTGCTAGTCAGCTAAGGGCCATAGATATAAGGGTTGTCTTGGTACCTTCCCTTCCTGGCCAGGTTAGTTCCATCCATACAAATTCCACTGTTTCCTTCATTCCTGTAAATTTCAGCTGAGCTTTTAAACATTGTTTTATCCATTGGAAAGAAAAGCCAAGGAGCAGACATGACATTGATAAATAAATGTAAATCCCCCTCAGACCTAATTCAGTGGGTCTTTTACAAGCCAACCTAGCCTAGAGTTAAAAGTGACTCAGATTTCTATTATACACATTTTGCCAGGATCACAACCTATTCAAATAATAAATCAGTGAAGTTTGACAAACCATTCATCAAACACACAAACATCCACGAGGGCTCCATGTCGCTAGGGAAGTGTAAGGAAGGAATGAACCCCCAGTGCTTTGCTGCAAGCCAGGGCACACTCCATGCAGCATTCTGGGCGTGCTGGGGTGCAGGAAGCAGCAGCAGCAGCAGCGGGGTACGTACGGCAGGTGTAAACATCTCTGTACTCCATGTGCTCGTAGTCGGGCAGGATTTTCATAAAACGCCCCGACTTCACCCGTGGGTTTATACCTGAACAGACAGAGCAGGGTGAGTGCCAGCAAACTCTGCTCCACTGGGATCAGCAAACACTTCCATGGATCTGGACCGACCGCGCAGGGAAGCGCAGCTGGCTCCTGACTTTGCTTCCAGGTGTTTCTGTCACCCGCAGGATTTGTCACACAGAACATGCTCCAGATTCCCACAGGCATTATTGACAAATGGCATCCAGGGAATTCCAAGTGGAATCAGAGTCTTTCCTCAAACTCTGCACTGCTGCCTCAAGAAGACCGAGTGACTCCATGGACAGCAGCCCAGGCCTTGGATTAGTTCTGCTCTCAGGCACTTGAGCTCAGTTCCCATTTTCCCACACCACAGAAGCACACTCAGTGAAAATTCCCTGCAGTAATCCCAAATTAACTCCTCTGCAATTAAAGAGGTTTATGGGACAGCAGAGAAAATGGGGTGACTCCAGCAGGAAACTGCTCCTGGCACAGGGCAAAGTGCAGAATCTGAGCAGAGGAGCTGAGATGATCCTAAAAGCCAAGCACTCCCACTTTGGAGTAACCATCACTTCCTGGGATTGCTGGGTGGATACAAACACAGACCTCACCCAGAAGTGCAGGAAAGGCCCTCACAGGGGTGAGGTTTACAAGTTTCAGTGGTTCTCACACATCAAGTGTGACCATTTGCTAATGGATGCCATGGATATGAAAATTACTTATGGAAACTGATGTGTGAGACAGATGTATTGCAGGTTATTAAATAAATAAACTGATTTTTTTAACTGAAAAAAACCCTGTGGAATCCTGGAAACAGTGGGAATGCTTAGGAAAATATCCCACAGGCTTGCCCTCTCCTCAGCCTCCGTCCCCACAGACATGGCTGGGAGATACTGGGCTGGAGAGTCACCACTGTCCTGAGCCAGTAAGGCCATTTTTTACCCAAAACTTGTGCATAAAAAGCACTAAAGATCACTTTGGTATCTCTGAACCCTGGAAGTTATGTAGTGAAAAGGACTACAGGTCATGAAGAGATGTTGTGCCACTTAAAAGTGGCAATGAAGAGCTGAGATCTGAGCTGTGGCTGCCACCACACCAGTGGCACACAAAAATATGGCATTAAATGGGAATTAAGGGAGGCCTCAAGGGTTAATGGGATTTCTTTGGGGATATTTGTGTGCTGGCTCAGCATCACCCAGCACTTCCAGCCAGGAAATGAGGCAGTTCCATCCCTAGTATAGTGTCTAATAGGGGAAGAGAGATATTAGGTGATGAAAACATTTTCCTGTGGATGCTCAGCAAGTCTATTAAAGATGGGATTAAACCCCTTCTACCTGTTCTTCTTAACAGTTTTAAGGTCAATATTTGAGGTCATTGCAACTTCAAGGTTCCAAAGAGTCCCAAACTCACAGACACTCCCAAACACACTGACACCTCCTGCCAGGCTTTTCCATCAGGGAATGCTCATCCCTTTCCCACTTTCCTACTGTCATTTCCTTTCACGGAGATCAAGGCTTAGAAAAAAATCTCTGTTAATTCCTTGCCAAGATCTGAAAATGGCAAAACAGGATGAAAAACCCTCCACACACTTCATTAAAAAATTAAATTCCATGCTCTTTTGCCACCGAAGGTCTGGGAGGCACAGAAATCCAGACTCTTGGTATTAAATAATTAACTCCAAACATGTCAACTTCCCAATGAAAGCTCTGCAAGTCAGCCTGAGCAACTTCTGCCACCAAAGTTTAATAAATATTCAACATTTCTGTGCTCTTAAAATTGGTATTAAGCAAGATTTGGATTGGTTTTATCACTTACGTTTGGCGTAAACATCTCGACAGGACACTCCTGTGATCTCCAACTTCCTCAAGTTTTCACACACTCCATATTCTGCAAGAACACAGGAAAAAAGGGTTAAAAAGGGACAAAAAAAAAAGGTTTGGACCCAGACATCAACTACAGAGATCTGCTCTGTGCTTTCTTGAAGCTGCCAAAGGAGACCAAGAATCTGATTTTTTGCTTGAAAAACTGGATGCGATTTCGTCGCAGATTCCAAGACATTTCACAAGCAATGCCTGCAACAAACACACCATAAGGCAAAACCAAACCCAGCAAAGTCACAGCTGCTCACACCTCAGCCAGGAAGAGTGAGAAATGTGGGAGACATCCCCATTCCAGCTGGGATTGCAATCCAATTTCCAGCAAATCACCACTGTGCACAGCAATTATCTACTCTCACTGAGGTACCCGGCAGGGAAAACTGCTTATTAGGATCTGAAAGGAAAGGTCACAGACTCGAAAAAGAATGAAACAGAGACATAAAACAGGCCCCAGCATGTACAAATATGGTTACACTTAAAGCAGATCAGATTGAGATGGGGCTGTTGTACAGCCAGATGCCTTTGATTGCTTCCAGAACCCCCCGAAAACAAAGGGAGCCGGAGATCTTGGAGCAGCTTTGAAGCAGAAAATGAGATTCTCTCCTTTCATTTTTCAGGAAGTCGCCATCAGACTTCTAAGAAACTTCAACAAAAAAAAAAAAAAGTAAGTATTAATGTCTTCATGCCAGAAAGCCTCAGAAGAGCAGAGAGAGGAAATGAGAGGAGGGAGATCCCAAAAAATCAGCAGTGACAATGCCACCCTGCTGCAGTGACCCCGACAGATCTCAGTAGAGAGAAGAGCCCTCCTTGACATCAAAGACATCAGCAGCACAGATCAAACAGCAGCTTTCCTCAGCAGTACAAACACCTGCCAGATATTTGACACAAAACTGTATCTCTGCAGACCCTCATCAAGCCATTAAATATTTATCCTCAGCTGAGCATCCTCGAATTAACAACTGTGGCTGCAAAGCACCACCTAATGCTGGAAATCTGCTGCAGGAGAGAATTCAGGTTTCAAACAACAGAAAAGCAGGAGTTTCCCTGAATTAATTCAGCCTCCTCCTGTCTATAAATACAATGAGAGATGCACACCCAGGGTTTACTGGCAGCCTGTCTCCAGGGAATACATGTCCTGCACGTTCTGGGTAAGCAGCAAAGGTGAGGGGGGCACAGAGCACAACAAACACGCTGCCCTGCATCCAAAAAATGCCAAGGGCAGCTGCAGAATTCCTGCTGGCTTCCGTAGGCAAAGCCAGAGGGAGCTCTGAGGGTTCTCAACCCCGAGGAGGGCTGAGGAAGCACAGTGAGCAGAGCTCAGCTTGCAGGGAGAAGAGCCCAGCACAAACAAAGCTTTCAGTGCTGGGGCTCTGCCAGCTGAGTCCTGCAGATCCAGGAAAGCACACAGGAGCCTGGGAATGCAGAGCCACCCTGCCAGAGCCCTTCCAGCTTCCCAGCATCGCCCTGCACGCGAGGGAGTGATGGATAAACACATCCAAGGGATGCAGGGAACAGCCTGGAATGTCCCCAGCTGATTGGAAAGTCCTTGGAAAAGGGCAGGAACGGAGTGGCTTAGGGACCAGGCGGCTCTTGGGCATGTTAACAAAACTCACCTGGACAGGTGAGCTGAGCCCTGTCCACTGCAGGCAGGGAAGGGATGGATACTGTGTGGGAAAGGGAGGAGACACGTGGAGGGATCCTTCCCACAGGGAATGTCTAACAGCACCAAGAGTGACATTCGAGTGACTGGGACTGTTATTCCCTTTTCCCAGAGGATTTTTCCCAAAGCATTCTCCCTAATCCATAAATCACTCAAGTGAGTGCCATGGGAGATCCACCACCAGCAGTTACCTCCAAATAACAGGGTGGGGAGGGATTTGATGTCAAAGCTTCATGCAAGAGCCCTTGATTTATTAAAGCCAAATCATTATTAAAGTGGTTGCAATTCCAATCTTACCTGGTAAGATTCAAATAACAAATTCCTTTAAATAATACAAAAATTCAGATATTCTGTATTGCTACCGGTTATTTGTCATTAGATATCCAAGAAAGTATTATCAAGAATATAATAAGCTCATCCTAATGGGTTTTAACACTCATTTTATAATTCTTAGCCTGTTTGGGCCAGCAGACAGCTACAGAGTGTGAAAATGCCACAGTGATGGCTGAGCTCCATAAGTGCATTACTGCAGCTCTTCTGACCCAGCTGCTCACACCAGCATGGCCATTTTATAGGAAAAAAAAAAAAAAATCAATCTTTTGGCACACAGTGCCTAAAAAAAAAAACCCTCCAAATAGCATAAGCAAGAAAAGCCATCTTTTTTTTAATCCAGAAGGCAAGAGAGACATAAATTGACAGCAAATAGAGCTTCAAGATGAGAGAAAAATAAAACTGGTAAAGGTTTTCTTTACAGAGAACAGAAATCCCTTTCCAAGAAAGAGCTGAAGGGCTCGAGCTTCCTGGAAAATTCCACTCCAGTGCAGTTAAATCTATTTTAAGGAAATGTATCTCAGTGCAGTAGCTCACTGAGTAAAGTATTTTTATTTTAAGGAGTTAATAGTCACCGAAATTCACACCCTTGGAAAATGGCTATTTAATCCTGCTTCCAAAGCAGGGATGGAAATTGGTTTTCAAGTTCCCACTGACCAGCTGGGAAGGCTGCTGGTTGATAAGGAGTGTGATTTCCCAAACACAGGGACACCCTGCTGTTTCCATGGTCACATGCACGGGAATTTAAAGGACTTGGAAAAGCAGTCTCCATTTGCTATGAGCTGCACTAATACTTCTGAAAGTGGAATTTCTTCCCTGTGTGCTCCCAGCACTTCCAAGCCTCACATTCCTTGTTCCTTCCCAAAAGAAGCTGTGTCCCCTTCATCCTGCATGGACTAGCCTGGAGTTTAAAAATAAGCAAGGCTCTTCCATCCCAGGTTGGGAAGAACCCCTGTGTTCACATCAAAGCCCAAATTTCTGCTTTTCTGCTGCCTTTCCCAGCGTGCCAACACCAGGAAGCTGCGTGTGCACATCCCCAATTTTGAGGAAATGAGGATGTCTGGCAGAGCTTGATCCCCTTCACCATTACTGAACTTCCACTGTGTCCTGGCTAATCAAATCTTCCAATTATCCCTGGATAAAATGCACGTTCACTAGGCTGGACACAGAACGGAAAGGATAAAAACTCACTGGATTATTCCAGATACCACAAAAACGGGAGATTCTCAGGTTAGCAGCTCTGAAATACCAGGTGGAAAAATTC
>JAGMWU010001755.1:0-10683 GCA_018697195.1 Certhia americana | reverse complement strand
ACGCCATCTTTTACACTGACTCAATGGAAACCCAGAGAATTCAATGGGAGTTTTCTGTGTCCATCTCAATGGAGAGCTTGCAACAGTCCTCAACTCACAAGTCAAATGCAGGTGGCTGCTTTTCCCACATTAAAGGAACTTGGCCAGTTTGATCCATGCTTTCCTACTAGCCAATATATTGAAAAAAAATCAAGAGGAGAAGCACAAACAGTTCTTGTAGACATTTCTCATTCGTGTCTTGGCAGGCATGCTCCTGAAAAGTCCAAATCAATGACTTCTAGAACAATCAGTGGCATCCCTGGAAACAGGGCAAAGGCTGACAAGAAGGGACACCCTGCATCTGCCTGATGCTAGGGCAGCAGGAGTTCATCCATTTTCCTGTCTCCATGGGATAGGCACCTTGGGTGGAAAACAATGCCTTCACTGAACTAGGAGAGAGGCACAGCATGTGCAATGCCAGGGATTGCCTTTACCCAGGAGGCAGGGAGGAGAAAGAGGCAGAGGGGAAGGTTGGGAAGCTGCACCCAGGGCTCTGCAGGGAACCCGTGTCTCAGCAAGGGCTCAAAGCAGAAGGAGCCAGAAGAACTTGGCCGGACTGTCCCAAGCCGTGGACACTTTGTCCTCAGTGCCAGGAACCCCTTTGATTCTCCTGCCTCTGGGCACTGCTCCTGTGCTGCTCCCACAAGTTTTATACAGACACAGAGCTACCTGCTCTCCCTCAAGCCTTTTCAGCACTGGACAGCAGGACACAGATTAAAAACTTTACTAGGGGTAAAAACACAGAGTTTAGAACACGTGCAGGTTCATTCCAGAACTGTTCTGGGTCATTACAATCTGGGCCTAACTGATTTATATCTTTCTTTTTCCCTGTGTTTGTAACATTCCATATCATGTGATTGAGTAACTGCTTATGGTTTGGCCTAAACATGGTCAATTTTCCAATGTAACAAGGTCCACCCACCTGTTTACTTGGAATTCCAGCTCAGGCTTGATCTCCACAAATCAACAAGATTCCATTGGGTAATTTCAGTCCCTGTGTATTTTTGCTCCACATATGGCCATATACCTTGATTCTGGGGCAAAAGGCACTAGACTCATCACCTCTGAGTCTATAAATTACATTGTTGGGCTGTACAGTAACTTTCACTGACTTGCTATTGCTGTCAGTTATCTGTTTCACTTGTTGTGCATCACCTTTAAAATACAGACATCCATCCCTTGGCTGTAATAATCCTAACAAATTTAATTCGTGGGGCTCAACACATGTAGGACTCAACTGAATTACTATTTGTCCCATCCAGCAAGCATTCCCAACAATCCCAAAGTTTCAGAATTTGGCACGTTGCATTTGCTTGAGTCAGATTCATTGTTGCCTGTGTTCTCTCTTTTACCAGATCCCTAAATTTTGTGGCCTCAATCCATAGCACCCAAATTAGACAGGTCTTAAAAGGATCCCCTGGGGTAGCCATGGATAAACAAAAGGATTGCTGTCCTGTCAGGTTGGCAAATGTTACCCATCTATTTTCCCTGGGATTAATTTGCACTGCAGGATGTTCATTAGTTACTGTTTTCCATAGCCCAATTAAGAGCATGCCTGATTTCCCATTGAGTAACCACATTTTTTCCAACTTGTTGATTTCACCTGAGAATGAATTGGAATCCAAATATACTTGCCACACTTCTTGGTTAGGGCAACTGCATATTTTGCCAATCTCCCTCCCACACCGTGCCAAACTAATGTTCTGATCGTTGGGCTTCTTGGGTGCTTGTGCCCTGTTGTAAGCAAAAAATCAATAACTTTATCTGTTACTTTCCATTCCTTCCTAATACACGTTCTACACAAGGTACAATTCCAAAATTGCCTTTTTTTATACCATTGCTTTTGATACCCTTCACACTGATATAAAATCCAACAGGTACAGTCATAATTGTCCTTGGAGCCAATTCCACTCATTTAACTTCAGTCTGGCTGGTCTCTGTCTCTGGACTCGTGCTTCTGTCACTTATCCATGGCTTCACCCACTTCACTGGGAGCCATCTAGTGCCACAATCTGTAAGGACACATGCCAACCCCCTACCAGAGGTTATCAGTGGCACAGGACCTGTCCATTCCCCGGAAATTGCATCTTTGACTGTACTAAAATAGGATCCTTAAAAAGTTTTAAACCTCTCCTAAACCACTTCCATGCATCACTGCAGGTGGCATATCTTGCCCTGCTGCTAAAGGTAAATAATTCATCACATTTCTAGTGGTTCTAGCCCACGAGGTTTCACACCCCCCCCCCCCCCCCCCCCCCCCCCCCACCCCGTGCAATCCTCCTTTAAATTGTTGGTGATGGGGACATGCTTGCACTAAGCCCTGATCATCTCTAGCAGTAAGACCAAACTGACACTGGAGTACAGCAGCAGCCTGACAAAATAGCTCATGTGATCTTGGAGCTTGCTGAAATCTATCTGTGGGTGGCACAGCCCAGGCAGGTGCCACAAGGGAATCTGCCTGATCATCTCCTGCAGCCAAGCCTTCTTTAAAGCCAGAAGGAATTCTACTGTGAGTAATCAAGTAAGCATGCTGCCTGTGGGTCAGTAAATCCCACAGTGCTCACAACTGTTGCCACAATACCTGATTACTTACTTCCTTTAAAATGGCTTGCTCCAAACACCCCATTTTGCCAACAACATAGACTGAGTCTGAAACCACATTCACAGGCGTAGCATTCCAGAGCTCAAAAACTCTAACAACAGCTCTCAATTCCAACACTTGCACTGACCCTTTTACATCTGTCCAAACTTCTTCCTTCCACTCACCATCCTGCAGCCAAGTAATAGCTGCATACTGAGTCTGCTTGCTTGCATCTGTAAACACAGTAGAGCCTTTCCCTGGGCTTACAGAATATTTAGGTATCTCTTCTATTTCACATGATGACAAGAATGTCATTGCTTTTTGTGGTGGATAATGCACCTTCACCTGACTCCCATATTCCAGGAGTGCTATTTGCATTTCCACAGACTGTTGCAATGCCCACTGTAAATATTCTGCTGCCAAAAGTACCACAATATAGTCTGGATTGCTTGCCTTTATTTCCATAACGCTACTTCTTCCTTTCATTATTAACGGAGCAATTGTCTCTAAACAAGAGGTGACAGTTTTTTTGTGGAGAGGCTGACAGAAAGATCCACTCCAAAACAATCAGTGGGACTTTTCTCTCAACCTTCCATTGCTTCAAAACTGCATTAGGATGTTGCAATTAATTAACAACCGTCAGACCTAACTCACATTCTTAATTCCACCGTGATGTATATCCCTGAACAATTTTCTTAGAAACTGTTTACAGCACTTGCTGTGCTGCAGGTGTTAATGTTCTCTGTACTTATGCACTACCACCCCTTTTAGCAATTGTAGTAATGGTCCCAAGTGTTCATTGGTTATTCCACAGGTATTTCTAATCCAATTTATGCCACCCACTAACTTCTGTGCATCAGCTAACGTTCTGATCTCATTTCTGATTGTTAATTTCTGTGGCCTTATCTCACTTCCTGTGATAGTCCAACCCAAATATCTCCAGCAGCTTTCCCTCTGAACTCTTTCTGGTGCAATTTGCAAACCCATATTGGCCAATTCAGTTTCCAATTCAGTCAACAAAGTATCTGTGTCAAGTTGTTCTCCTGCTATGAGGATACCATCCATATCATGGAATATGATTAAGGCAGGCTTTTTATGGCAAATGGGATCTAATGCCCATGCTGCATACATTTGACACATTGTGGGAGAAATTTTCATTCCTTGGGGTAAACATACCTAGTGATATTATTTCAAGGGTTATTTTATGTTGATTGAAGGCATTGAGAAAGCAAATTTTGGGCAGTCATCTGGGTGTAATGGAACTGTGAAGAACAATCTTTTCAATCACTAATCAAAAGATCCCAATGTTCTGGTATCATGTTGGGAGATGGGAGACCTGGTTGTAATGCACCCAGAATGTCTTCTGTAACCTGCTTAACTTTACCCAGTTGAGGCAACAATTGCCATTTTCCTCTTTTCTTTGGAATGGTAAGCACAGGAACATTCCAAGGGCTTATAGAAAGAACAATATGACCCTTGACCAATTGCTCCTGTAGCAATTTCTGTAGGTGGGCAATCTTTCCAGTGTTCAGCAGCCATTGATCAACCCATCCAGGAGTATCTGTTAACCATGTGAACTTTTGGATCCCCTAAAAATCCTCTCCTTCTGAGGTAAGCTGAAGCCCCATTTGACTGAACACATCCCTTCCCAGTAAGCAAACTGTGCTTCTCATTACATATTGATGGTCGTGTTGATGCCTGTAAGCCATCAGGTAGTGAAAAACTAATTGACAATTTATTGATCTGAGTCATTTGAATTCCTCCCAGCCCCATTCCTGGTGTCTGTAGGTTCTCTAAGGGCCAATGTTGAGGCCATTTTTCCCTAGGAACAATGGTAAAGTCCACTCCAGCACATCCAGCACATCCAGCACATCCAGCACATCCACATCCAGCAACATTTTAAAATGTTAAGTGGTGTTGTGGGGTCCCATTACTTTAACTTCTTTGATTGGTTTGCATTTGTCAATTTCCATAGGAAAGTAAAGCTCAGGCTCTGCAGTTCAGCCAAATCCTACATCTCCTCTAATCATTTCATGCTATTAGGAACCGTAGCTTGGAATGGTCCCAGCTGTCCAAATTTGCCCCTGCTGGGATGGCAACCAGAGGCCTGGGCATGCACACCATCATTCCTTTGTTACCAGTATAATCTGCATCAATTACTCCAGGTAAAAAAAATAAACCTTTAAGCATTGTTGATGATGTGCCTAATGCAAAGCATTCAGTCCCCTCCCCAAGGGTGCATTTCTGTTGGTAGGGATACATTGTTCCTGGTTATTCCTGAGGGTCATGGCTGTTGCTGTTGCCACATCCACTCTGGCACTTCCTGCCTGCTTCCCAAGGGGGTCCCGTCTTTTTAGAAGTTTGAATAGCAATCCTGTGAACCATGGCCAAATTTATGACAGCGATTACAAGTTCCATGAAATCTGCTGTCACTGGAAAGTGACAGCTTTGTTTGTTGTCCTCCCTCCTTCCTTTTTACTTTGCATTGGGACTTAAGATGGCCCAGCTTACCACAACTGAAACATTTCAAACATTGATTGTTTTTTCCTGGTTGAATCAAAGGTTTCACTTTTGTGGCAAATGCATTAGCCATGTATCCAGCTTTTTCCTCAGCTGTGCCAACTTTAGAGCAAGCTTCATTCATATCCACCGAGGTCGCTGATGTTGGCAGCACCTGTAACAAGCGCTTGCAAGTCAGGTTAGCATTTTCTACAGCCAAGATCAGAAGCAAGCAAGGCTTCTCTTACAGGGTCAGTAAGTGGTGCTTTGTCTAAAGCATTTTTCAGTCTATCTAAGAACTGCATATGCAATTCTTTAACATCTTGTGTAATTTTAACATAAGAGGCATTTGGTTTCACATCTTCCGGTAATGTTTCTAAAGCTTCCCTTGCTAGGCCTTCTGACTGCCTGAAATTTCAATGTGCAGTCCTGCTTGTACTTGTGCATCAGCAAAGGGTCCCTGGCCCAGTAACACAGCTACAGAAGTTCCCCTTAATGGATCCCCATCAACCCTTTCCAGATTGTTAACTGCAGCAATTTGACACAAATCAGACCACCTTGATCACCACACCAATTCTTGCATAGGTGTCAGTATCAGTCTGGCTATTTGCCTGCAATCAAAAGGAGTTAAAAGTGATCCAGTAAAAATATTATCAATAAAGGTTTGTATAGAGGGAGGGGTTAATCCATACTGCAAAACTGATTGTCTAGCTTCCTTAATGATTTTCGAATCTAATCCATACCATGTCTTTGGCCCTCTCCCTCCTTTCCCATCACTCCTCCCCCCCACAGTTAAACCGGACACATCATTGGAGTCATTTCACCCTCAATCACTGTTTCCTTTATCAGTCCTTTCCACCACAGTCTGGGGCCATCATCGTTGTCTGTGGCTCCATCCAACTTTGCATTGCAAGTGCCTGACAGCCTCTCTGTGGCTGCCATGTCGTCTCGTATGAATTGTTCATGCAGTTTTGTTGTTGCTCCAACTCCCCCAACTTTTCTAAGAATTCTAGAGCCCATAAAGGTTGATCACCCATCACGTGCTGATTACACGAGCCAGCAGGTGATGGTGGGGTTGACAGGGAGTGCTGGATACAAATGACAGGTGTGGGGAGCAGGTTTTGGTGGAGCAATTGCAGCTCCCTGTCCCTCGGGCTCAATTTCTATTGCTTCATTTTGTGCTGGGTTCAGTGTTCCTTGAGGGTTAACGCCTGATTCCTGTGCTGGAGATGAGTTCTGTACTGACTGTGACCCTCCTCCTCCCCCTGATTCCTCCAGAGGGGGTGCCGATGGAGAAGCAAAGGAAGGAATGCCAGGGTCATTGCCAAATATTTTTAATGGAAATGCAGACACCAAGTCCCAGAGTGGCAAATGCTCCTGCAGCACAATTCTTGCTTTGCTTTCATTTCATTATTGAGCTACTGAACATGGTTTATATTTTCTTCTTATCAAAATCACACACTCTCTGATTGGCTGCTCTCTTTTGTTAACTCATATTTTGATGGGTAGCTCTATCTGTTCCATGAGGCTGGCACACGCCCTTTTTCTTCATTGATATGGCCGGTGCTGTAAGTGACATTTTACATGTATTGACACCCCTATGGCAGTTAGCAGTTCTCTGCTTCTTGCTTTATCCAACATCAGCTTTTATGCATATAAAGATGTCTTCATTCATTTAGTCACAGAAGGCTAGGATGCTTCACTTAGCATTTGTCCATTTTCCCATAAATATGACCCTACAGGAACGGTTTCTATAAGGGAACTCTTGCTGCTGCCTAGAGTTAATGGCAGGCCTGCATTTTTTGGAGCTTGTCTTCATTTTATGCTGTGTCCAAATTCAGAATTACTGGAATAGAAAATGGTGTTTTGTTCATCTTTCATTTTTACAGCTTGTTTTGAATGTCTACTGTAGACAGGAAACATTCCCAGTGATGCTGCTGTGGAGATGTGGAGAGTCGGTAGTTTTCTAAAGAACTCAGCTGACAGTTCTGCTGCTGCCCAGTGCTTTAACTGGCCTTGCTTAACCCTGTCCTTTGGAGCCCGGTGGGGCTGCAGCCAGTGCTGGCTCCCTCTGAGACTGCCTGGCCAAAAGAAGCGCCAGGAGCAGTGGGCAGAGGTAAAGCAAGGCCAAGAAGAGGAAAGAGCAGGGACGAGATTGCCCTTAAAAGGCAGATGAGCTCTGGGGCCCACTCCTGGCCAGGCTCCCTGCCCAGAGCCATCCCCTGCTCACCAGGGCCTTGAGGGGCAGCTGTGCAGCTGGGCCAAGCTGTGCCAGCAGCTCCAGCCGTGCTGGGGAGCCTTTGGCAGCTCTGGGCCCTGCTGTGCAGGTGGGTCCCTGTGTGCCAGCGGCAGCTGGGGCCTCTGACACCTCCTCTCTCCACAGGTGCTCCTCTGAAGCTTCAGAAGAGCAGCTGAACAACTCAGGCACTGAGAAACTGCCCTGTCATCTAAGCTCTCAACATCGTTCCGCATCTCCCTGCTGCAGCTCCCCCACCGTCTTGAGATTGTCCCAACACCCCCACCTCCGAAAACAGACCCTCTGTCTCCGAGCCTCCTGGCCCTGCTCTCTGGACCAGACCAAAGCTGGTCGGCCCCTGTCTGCCAGGCCAGAACTAGGTCAATGTATTTTTGTTTCAATAAAGAGATGGAGTTGTCAAGACAGTGTCCGGGTGGTAGCACCAGCAAAGCCCACATGGCACCAGCACTGCCTGAGCTCCATGTGTGGGAGCAGCCGTGGATGCCCACGGTGTGGGCAGGCAGGGGCCAGGCAGGGGCTGCTGTGAGCAGTGTCAAGGCCGTGAGGGGCTGGGGCAGCCCATGATGAGCATCCCTGGGCTGAGGGCACATTTCCTTCAGTGGCATCATCTGGGCGTGCACTCTTCCAGTAGCATGCCCAAGAAAAGAGGGAAGCCATCAAGAGCATCTCCAGGGACAAAGCCTGACAAACACTGTCAGCAGGCAAAACAAAGGTTTTGCTAAGCAATGGCCCTTGGATGAAGGAAAACACTTCCAATCAGGGCAGTCCATTTGTTCTGATGGGAGAATCTCTGGGGTACAGCTAAGGCTGTGAGGTCACAGCAGGCTCTGAGCTCACAGCAGGCTGAGGTCACAGCAGGCTCTGGGCTCACAGCAGGCTGAGGTCACAGCAGGCTCTGAGCTCACAGAGGTCCCAGAGCCCTGTGCTTGCACAGCACCACAACCACCGACCACTCAGTCCCTGACCACAACTGCTGTGGCAGTGGTGGTGGCGGTAGCAGTGGTGCTGACATTGGCACAGCAGTGTCCGCACAGTGGTGGCAGCAAGAGCTGCGAGAGTGGCAGAGGGAAAGGCACCATGGCCCTTGCTCTGCGCCTCCTCCTCCTGCTCCTCCTGGCTGTGGCCCTGCCTGCCAGGGCTGCCCAGGCTGCTCCATGGCGAGTGCAGGGAGCAGGTGAGTCCACAGCCTGGCTCTCCTTTCCAGGGACAGTGCTCCATTCTCCCTGGGAACTCTTGGGAATGGTTTTCCATGGGGCTTTAGGGAGGCTTTCCTCTCTCAGAGGGACACAACCCCAATGGGCCCTGGCTTGCTCCAGACGCCTGACCAGGGACGTTGCACAGGGCCTGCAAAAAGGGACAGAGACCAGGAGCCAGCCCACAGCTCCACAGGCCCCTCTGCAGCTTTGGCCATGTCCATGGACATCTGGCTCCCACGGCCTTACCTGACACTCCTGCAGTGCCCACTTCCCAACCAAAGGCAACAGGGGTTCCCAGCACACCATGGAAATGCTTCTGATCTCTGCTCCCTTCTAGATGAGCGTGCTGGGAAGGCTTCTCCAGCACCTTGGCTTCATGAAGATTTGCAGCCTCTGGAGCCTCCTGCAGGTATGTTTTCACTCTCCCACCAAGGAATAATCATTGTCAACCTGGCAGCAACCAGGTGACAGAAGATTCTGTGGCTCTTGAGTTACAGGTGTGTCTGCAGGAAAGACTTTTCAGGCTCCTTTGCTGGTAGCTGCACACAAGGTCGGCTCCCGTCACAGGGGTGAGTAGTGTGTCCCTGCTGACGCCACAGGCTGAGCACTGCTTTTGTGGGATGCATTCATCTGAAATGCAAACGTTTTCTGTTCAGGTCCTCCTAGAGGGAGAAGCAAAGCTGTAGGAGTTATTAAGTCCCTGGACACATCCAATGGTATGGACAAGAAGCTGAGTGATCTGGAGAGACGTCATGGTGGGTGCATTTCCCTCAGCCTTCCCCTGACACTCAGCAGCCGCGGGCTTTCTCTGCACATCTGCACACGCTGTGCCCCACACAGCAGCAAGGGATCCATGACAGCCTGGCTGTCCCACTGCTGCTGCTGCTTTCACAGCCTGCAGGGCTGTTTGCCAGCCTGGCCTGGCTGCAGCTTCTGCCCAGCCTGTGCAGGAAGGCATTTGGCATCAGCTGACAGGGAGTCCAAACTGCACCACGGGCCTTGCACACCCAGAGATCTCTGCAACTTTCCAGTCTCCCAGCACATCCTCAGGCGCAGCTGTTTGGAGAAGGAAGGGCCCTGTCCCAGCCCCAAGAATCCTGCATTTCTCCTGAACCTTATCCATGGCTTTGACAAGTATTGTCTCCTGAAGATGCCACCTCCCCAGTGCTGAACAATTCCATCTGACACAGCTGTCCCTTTTCCTCTCTCCAGACATCAACCCAAAGGCTGTGCTGAAGCCAGTGTTTCCTGGAGGAAGCAGTGGCTCACTGGCAGCCTCTGCTGCAGGTAGGGAAGCCATGGCAGGCACAGTGACAGGAGGTAATGGCTGTGCCTCTGGGCCTGAGTCCTTCTGAGGCTTGAGCTGCCATCTCTGCTGCTTGGCAGTGCAGGCACAGCCCTGACAGGACTGGCACAGCCCAGAGGATTTATCCCCAGCAGGCTCAGGGCACTCATGTACTGAGCAGTCCTGCTGGGCTCTCTCCATGGCAGACACATCCCAAAACGTGGGAGGAGATGCATGGGGTGTCCTTGGTTTGGAGAGGGTAGATGAGGGAGCAGGGCTCCATTGTGTCCTGGGAGGGTCTGACTGTGTCCACGTGGGCTGGGGAAACTGTCCCAATGGAAAGAGGAATGGAGAGAAAGGAAGGTAGGATGGGAGGGCAGGAAGAAGAAAAGGAATATTGTGGCACTGCCTGCTGCAGTTCTTGCCCAGGGCTTTAGCAAGACTTTCACCCATGAGATTGAGAGATTCCCAAAAGACCCATGGCTACTCGAGAACACTCTTCCAGGCATCTTGCACAGGGCCTGCAAAGAGGGTGGAGAGGGACCAGTAGCCATCCTAGAGCTCCACAGGCTCCTCTGCAGCTTTGGCCATGTCCATTGACATCTGGCTCCCACGACCTTGCCCAACCCCCAAGCAGTGCCCACTTCCCGAAGGCAGAAGGGGATCCCAGCACAAAATGGAAATGGTTCTGATTTGTGCTTCCTTCTAGATTGGGATCGCAACTTGCATTTACTGGATGCCCTGCTGGATGATGGCTTGAAACTCATAGAGAATAGTGAAGGCAAGTTGTAAGTTCCAGAAAGAATAATCAGATTCCAGGTGACAA
>JAGMWU010001752.1:0-10697 GCA_018697195.1 Certhia americana | reverse complement strand
GCCAGGGTGACACTGTGGGGCCTCATGGAAACAAGAGGCCACTGTGAACCTGCAGGGCTGGAACAGCCCAGAACACTGAAATTCTGGGGGGAAACAAAGGTTCCTTTCCTGGAGTTTGGTGCACAGGAGAAACACCAACCAGATATTCTCAAGAGGTCAAAATGACACAAAATTTTACTGGCAAAGTACAGACAATCAAGAAACTTTAGAAAAGGATTTAATACAACATCCAATTCAACATAAAACTCTTCTCATAGCTGTAATTTCACTAACTTATTGCATTTAACCTAGAAACCTGTAAACACTTAAGTTTTTGAGGTACCCCAAAATATTCTATATAAAGAGCATTAGAAGGAGAGGAAAGAGAGAGAGGGAGACAGAAAGACAGAAGCACTCTAGAAAGACATGCATATGGATAACAACTGCTTGTGTTCCAGCGTGGGTGAGACACAAAGCCCAGGAGGAGGCAGGGTATGGACCATGGGCTGAACTCCTGCTCCGTGTTTTAAACACCTGGGCCTTTGTGGGCCTCTGCCCAGGTGTGACTGCCTATTGCTGGGGCAATCAGAGCCTGTGTTAGCCCTGCCCCACTGTGTGACTGAGGGACAGCTCATCCCAAGGGCTCTGGGGACATGGATCTCATCCAGCCTCTGACAGCGACCACAGTGACACTGCAGAACCTCCTGGAACCGTGGGTCAGTCTGACAATGTGGGTCCAAGGACACCACGGTGACACTGCGGAACCTCCTGGAACCGTGGGTCAGTGTGACAATGTGGGTCCAAGGACACCACGGTGACACTGCAGAACCTCCTGGAACCAAGGGTCCATGGTGACACTGTGGGGGCCTAATGGAATCAAGGAGACCATTGTGAAACTCGGGGGCCCCAAGGAAACAAGGGTCCATGGTGGCACTGTGGAGCCCGCAGTGTCACAGAGGAGCCATTGTGACACAGCGAGGGCACGTAGAGCCCAGGGGCCATTGTGACACATCAGGGCTTTGTGGAACCACGAAGCCACTGTGACATTGCAAGGCCACATGGAAGCACGGGGCCATTGTGACACGGCAGAAGCCAGGGGGACATTGTGACAGTGCAGGGCCTGATGGAACCAAGGAGAGCATTGTGACACTGTGGGGTCCCACCAAACCAAGGGAACATGGAGCAGGTCTGGCTGGCTGGGCCTCCTGGGGAACACCTGACAGCTCCAGCTGCCCTTGGCATGTCGAGGGCTGCTGCTCCTCTGGCCCTGGAGCACTGGGGCTCTGGGCTTTCCTTCCTATGCCAGAGAACTGTCCTTCTCCTCAGGGGCCCATGGCCAGAATTGGGATTCCTCCTCCAAATTTCCTTATGTGCAAAGATTGTTCCCAGATGAAATCTACCAGGACAGACAGATCTGGCTGCCTTGGCCACCACCCACGGGCCACCTCTCATCTATCTTTGACACACTGGGACCATGTACTTTTCTTTCTTATGGGAAAAAAAAATCCATCTCGATCAGGCACCCAAGGCCAACATTGGGAATCTGCCTCCAGAAGTCCCTATATCCAAAAGCAGCTCCCAGACAAAAGCTGCCAGGACTGACAAGTCTGCCTGGCCTTGGCTTCCAGAGGGTTGGCACTTCTGTGCCTTTGAAACACTGGGGCTCTGTGCTTTCCTTCCTAATGAAAAGAACTCTTCTTCCTGTCCAGGCACACACAGCCAAAATGGAGATTCCACCTCCAAAATGCCCTGTATCCAAGAAAAGCCCTTGGAGAAAAGGTGCCAGGAGAGACAGGTCTGGCAGGCTTGGCCGAAGGGTGGCCACCTCTCATCTTTCTTCAAAACACTTGGACATCACACTTTCCTTTCCTATAGGAAAAAAGAATATCCATATTGACCAGGCACCCATGGCCAAAACTGGGATTCCACCTCCAAAACTCTGTACATCCAAGGATTGCTCCCAAGTGAAAGCTGCCAGGACAGACAGGTCTGGCTGCCTTTGGCCTTTTGGGGGCTGCCTCTCACCGGCTCTCCCAACACTGGGTCTTGGTGCTTTCCTTCCTATGGAAAAGAACTATCCTTCTTCCCAAGGTGTCTGTGGTCAAAATTGAGATTCCTCCTCCCAAATTCCATATGTCCAAGGATTTCTCCATGACAAAAGCTGCCAGGTCAAACAGGTGTGGCTGGCTTGGCCTCCCAGAAGCCACCTCTCTCCTCTTCTGCCTTTGAAACACTTGGGCTCTGTGCTTTCCTTCCTATGGAAAAGAACCATCCTTCTTATCTACGCAGAAATGCCTGAAATGGGGATTCCACCTCCAAAATTCCCTATATCCAAGGGTTTCTGTCAGAAAAAAGCTACCAGGACAGAGAGGTCTGGCTGGCCTAGGCTTATGATGGCTGCCTTTCATCCGCCCCTCAAACACCGGTGTTCTGTGCTTTCCTTCCAATGGAGCAGAACCGTCCTTCTCCTCCAAGTGTCCATGTCTGACACTGGGATTCCACCTCTAAAATTCCCTATATCCAAGGGTTGCTCCCAGGCACAATCTGCCAGTGCCATCAAGTGTGGCTGTCCTTGGCCTCTGGTGAGTGCCCCTGCAGCGCTGGGGCTGGGTTCTGTCCTTCCTGTGGAGATCCCTGTGACACTGTGGGCACCTGCTGGAACCCAGGGGATCATTGTGGCACCCCTGGAGCCCCTGAAACCAAGGGGCCCTGGGGACACAGCAGGGCTTGCTGCAACCAAGAGCCCCTTGTGACTCTGTGGGGCCTGATGGAGCCATGGAGAGCATGGAGAGCCTGCAGGGCCTGGTGTGCCCAAGGGGGCATTATGGCACCTCAGGGCCTGCTGGGAGCCAGGGACCATTGGGACACTGTGGGGCCACCTGGAGCCGAGGGAACATGGAACAGGTCTGTCTGTCTGTGCCTTCCAGGGGCCACCTGACAGGTGTGGCTGATGTTGGAATGTCAAGGGCTGCCTCTCATCAGCTCCTGGGGCACTGGGGCTCCGTGATTTCCTTGCTATGGAAAACAACTGTCAGTCTTTTCAGACGTCCATTGCCAAAATTGGTACTGTCCCTAAAAATTTTCCAGCTCTGGATGGCTTTGGCTGCTGGTGGTCACCTCGGATGTGCCCCTAATTCATTGGATCTCTGTTCCTTCCTTCCTATTAAAAAGGAAGCACCCTTCCTTTACTGGGACCATTGCCAAAATCTGTATTTGGCCTCCCAAATTCCATATACCCACAAAAATTGCTCCCAGAGTAAAGCAGCCAGGACAGACAGATTTTGCTGGCCCTGTCCTATGCTGATTTTCTTAGACTATGAGCTGAATGTTTTCATTTGAAAACAACTTGGAGAGAGCAGAGAGATCTCCCAAGTTGGGGTTTGGAGGCATTGAGCACATGATCACTATATAGGGACAAAGGAGCTCTGTGGTCTGTGGGGTGGAGACTCAGGGCAGTGGAGGAGAGCCATGAGTGTTTAAAGAGCAGTTTCAGAGATGGGGGATCCTTTTGACACAGTGGAAAACAGCCAGAGAAAGAATTAATGCCAAGTGCAGCTGGGGAGGCCCAGACTGGACAGGAGGAGAAAGGAATTTCCCGTGCCGGGCAGGGCTGTGGTGCAACACGTCCCCCAGAAGGAGTGTGGAGCAGCCCAAGGCTCTGTGTGTGCAGGCAGAGGCAGGCAGGACGCAGAGCTGTCAGCAAAGGCAGGGCCCAGCCAGGTGGGGCAGCCGGGGGATGAGGACAGCCTGCAGGGACAGAGGCACAGGGCACAGCCCTGACCTTGGGGCCCTGCAGAGCTGCTCCTGCTCCAGGCACAGGGCCCATCCCAAAGCTGGGGCAGACACAAAGCTGTGACCATTTCTGTTCATTCCTGCTCTGATGAGGATGTGTACTTAGACACTTGGAGACTGCTCATGAATTTTACTCCTCCAGAGGACTCCTTTTAGTTGAGCTCTTCAGTTCAAGAAATTCAGAGAGAAAAGTTGATACAAATTTCTTCAAAGAACCTGAAGAAGAAAAGTCTTTAACTGTATCTTCAGATTTCAATTCTTCTATGGTCAATTATACAGATTTCAGAAGTGCACTCCCAGTGAATATACTATATGGGAAACAATGCAGAGAGACCTCATCCCTCTCCACAACTCCCTGACAGGAGGATGTAGCCAGGTGGAGTTGGGCTCTTTTCCCAGGGAACAGTGACAGTAAAAGAGGACAAAGCCTGAAGATGCACCAGGAGATGTTTAGGCTGGAAATTCGGAAATATTCTTCCCAGAAAGGGTGATTGGGCACTGGAATGGGCTGCCCAGTGAGGTAGGGGAGACACTGTGCCTGGAAGTGTTTCAGGACAGCCTGGATGTGGCACTGAGTGCCATGGTCTGGGTGACAAGGTGGTGTTGGGTCCCAGGTTGGCCTTGATACTCTCCAAGCTCTTTTGCAGCCTGGTTGATTCTGGGATGATTGTGACCCTGCAGGGCCCTGGGCAAGCAAGGGGCCATTGTGACACTGCAGGGCCTGGTGGCACTCAGAGGACCATGGTGACACTGTGTGTGACATGGCAGCACAGAGCCCAGGGGCCACTGTGACACTGTGGGGCTCCATGGAAGCAAGGAGTCCATTGTGACACTCTGGGTCCTGGTGGAACCAAGAGGCCACTGTGACCCTGCAGGGCCTTGTGGCACCAAGGGGCCATTGTGCCACTGCGGAACCAAGGAGAGCCTGGGGACAGCCTGGGGCCCAATGGAACCAAGGGGCCATTGTTCCATTGCAAGGACTCTTGGGACTGAGGGGACAATTGTGACACTGGAGTGCCCCATGGAACCAAGGGTCCCTGGTGACACTGCAGGATCTTGTGGAACCAGGGCTCCACTGTCACCCTGCCCCACCAAGGAATTCCTGGTGGCACTCTGAGGCCTGATGGAACCAAGAGGCCACTGTGACCCTGCAGGGCCTTGTGGGACCATGCAGAGCATTGTGACACAGCAGGACCTCGTGTCATGGTGGGGCCATTGTGACCCTACAGAGCCCCATGGAAACAAGGGTCCAGTGTTGCTGCTCAGGGACTCGTGGAATGAAGGAAACATGTTTGACACCGTGGTGCCCCTTGTCACCAAGAGGCCATTGTGACCCTGTGGAACCAAGGAGAGCATTGCTGCACTGCCAGACCTCATGGAACCAAGGATCCATTGTGACCCTGCAGGGCCTTAGGGGACCAAGGCACCATTGTGACACTGCAGGGCCCAAGGATCCAAGGGACTTTGTGACACCAAGGGGTCCCATGGAACCAAAGGGACATTGTGACACTGGGAGGCCTCATGGAATCTTGGAGACCATTGTGACACTCCAGGGCATCATGGAACCGTGGGGACACCAAGTTGTGTGGGAGTGTTGATGTGCTGGAAGGTAGGAGGGCTCTGCACAGGGCCCTGGCCAGGCTGGATCCAGGGCAAAAATCCAACCAGGGGAGGTTTAACAAGTCCAAGTGCCGGGTCCTGCACTTTGGTCACAACAAGCCCTGCAGCACTGCAGGCTGAAGACAGAGTGGGTGGAGAGCAGGCAGGCAGAAAGGGACCTGTGGGCACTGCTGGACAGCAGGCTGGACATGAGGCAGCAGTGTGCCCAGGTGGGCAAGGAGGCCAATGGCTGCTGGCCTGGATCAGGAACAGTGTGGGCAGCAGGAGCAGGGCAGGGATTCTTCCCCTGTGCTGGGCACTGCTTGGGCAGCCCCTCGAGTGCTGTGTCCAGTTCTGGGCCCCCAATTTAGGAAGGACATGGAGGAGCTGGATCGTGTCCAGAGAAGGGCACCAAGGCTGGGCAGGGGTGTGGAGCACAAGTGCTGTGAGGAGTGGATGAAGCAGCTGGGGTTGTTTATCCAGGAGAAGAGGAGGCTCAGGGCAAACAAGGCAGTGTCAAGGCACAGGTTGGACTTGATGATCTCCAAGGTCTTTTGCAGCCTGGCTGATTGTGTGATTCTCTGAAAGCACCCTTGGAGCAGTTGCAGGATGAGCCCTGTGCCTCCTGTTGACAAGGTGCAGCAGCCCAGGTCCCTGAGCTTCTCCTGCCAGGCCCCAAAGCCCATCCTGTCAGTGCTGTAGAGCCTCTGCAGCCCCTCCTTAGTGCCCACAACAGGGAGCCCCACAGGCAGACACAGCAGCCCAGATGTGCCCCCCTGGCCTGGGCTGCCTCTGGCAAGGCAGCCGCACCAGGCACTGCAGGAGCCTGCAGACAATTCCTGCAGCACTTGGAGGATGATCCTGCTGCCCAAGGGACGTTCCCATGGTGCCAGCTGAGGAACTGAAATGGGGAGTGTGGCCAGAGAGGAAAGGGCAAACAGGGATGGGCTGTGTGCAGGGGAGGGAACAGGGGTGGGCAAGAGGAAGAAATTTGTGGCAGGAAGAATGAAGAAAGCAAAGGTGAATCCAAGGAAATGGTGAGGGCAGTTTGGGGGTGTCTGCCAGGCAGCCCTGGCTGTGAGCAACAACGTCTGCAGTGGCACAGGAAACTGCCAGCTGCTGGGAACAAACTTTGTGTGTGAGTGCAGAGGCCAGGACAAAGCTGAGTGGTTTCCCTGGCATGGCGCAGCTGTCCCTTGGTGTCCCCAGGGGCTGATGGCATTTGTGCTCCCTCAGGTTGCTGTGGCCATGCCAAGAGCCTGTGGGTGCTGAGGCCTGCTGTGTGCAATGCAAAGAGGGGCTCCTGAGCCAGTGGTGCCGTGTGTGTGCCTGCAAGGAGCCGGCGGCTGTGTCAGCTGGGGCACAGGCCAGGGCTGCAGAGGGGGGATGTTGTTGGCAGGTGCCTGAGGACGCTGTGGCACACTGGGCTGGGCTGTGCAGTGCCGTGGGGATGGATCAGCCCCTGCTCTGCTGCTCCTTGCCCTCTGCCCTTGCAGGGCCCTTGCAGAGCCCCAGCCATGCTGTTTGCCCCCAGCCTGCCCACGGCCTCCCTGGGGCTGCTCAGCCTGGGCCTTTGCTCTGCTCACCATTGGCCTGGCCATCTTGTGCACAGAGCCTGGGCAAGGAGCCTGCAGCCCCCAGGCCCTGGCCTGAGGCGTCAGCACTGCCCCAGCAGTGCCCATGGCCTGTCCCTGCTGCAGCCCCGGCACTGCCACCCCCAGGGCTGTGCCCGGCCCCGACAGCACTCAGGCCCTGCAGCAACACCAGGGCCAGCAGGGCAGCGGGGCAGGGCCACGGCAGCAGCACTGCCAACACCAAGTGCTGCTGCTCCTGGACACAGCTGCTGGCACAGCACTCATCTGCACACACCTCTGCACACAGACATTGCTGCTGCAGCTCCACAGAAGGCAACCAAAGGGGCATCTCTGCACAAAACTCTGCTGCCACATCCTTTATTTCCTTTGAAGCCACCCAGAGCAGAGCCTCTCATTGACACAGACTGTGGGCACAGGGAAAGGGGAGAGAAACAAAATGAGAAATGGCACAAACAATGGCATTTCTTTTTAGACAGTGTTAAAAATATAAAACAAAGAAATAGAACGCCTGAAAAGAAAACAACAAGAAGTATCAAAGATGACTTTTATTACAAGTGATTACCAGAAACTGGCCAGCAGTTTACTGTTTCTGAAACCATCCAGTCATCAGTGTCCACACTGCAGCCTTGAGCTCCTGGTTCCTCAGGCTGTAGATGAGGGGGTTCAGGGCTGGAAGCACCACCGAGTACAAAACTGACAGGGACAGATCCACGGATGGGGAGGACATGGAGGGGGGCTTCAGGTAGGCAAGTGTGGCAGTGCTGAGGAAGAGGGAGAGCACAACCAGGTGAGGGAGGCAGGTAGAAAAGGCTTTGTGCCTTTGTCCCTGCACAGAGGAGATCCTCAGCACAGCCCTGATGATCTGCACATAGGAGAACACAATGAACACAACACAACTGACTGATAAACACATGGAAAATACAATGAGGCCAAGTTCCCTGAGGTAGGATTTGGAGCAGGAGAGCTTGAGGATCTGTGGGATTTCACAGAAGAACTGACCCAGGGCATTGCCATGGCACAGGGGCAGGGAAAATGTATTGGCCGTGTGCATCAGAGCAGTAAGAAAGCCACTGGCCCAGGCAGCTGCTGCCATGTGGGCACAAGCTCTGCTGCCCAGGAGGGTCCCGTAGTGCAGGGGTTTGCAGATGGACACGTAGCGGTCATAGCACATGATGGTCAGGAGATAAAACTCTGCTGAGACGAAGAACAGAAAGAAAAACACCTGCACAGCACATCCTATGTAGGAGATGTCCCTGGTGCCCCAGAGGGAATTGTGCATGGCTTTGGGGACAGTGGTGCAGATGGAGCCCAGGTCGATGAGGGCCAGGTGGAGCAGGAAGAAGAACATGGGGGTGTGCAGGTGGTGGCCGCAGGCTACGGCGCTGATGATGAGGCCGTTGCCCAGGAGGGCAGCCAGGGAGATGCCCAGGAAGAGGCAGAAGTGCAGGAGCTGCAGCTGCCACGTGTCTGCCAGTGCCAGCAGGAGGAAGTGGCTGATGGAGCTGCTGTTGGACATTTGCTGTGGATGGACATGGAGACCTGTTCATGGAAAAGAGGACAGTGAATTTTTAGAGGAGATACCTGTACCCAAAATCAAAGCCAGTACCCATGCAACCAGTTCTGTAAAACTCAGTTTCACAGAAAAACCATTTCTGAGGTTTTCTTTTTAAGTTCCCCATGGCTCTCCTGGTATTCCTGGTTATCAGAATATCCAGAATATCCAGAGCAGATGGATCCACCACAGCCCAGCACCACTTCTGTCCCCAAGGACTCACATTGCTCATTTCACCAACCCAACAGCATTTTCAGTGTCAGAACACCTCTGCCTTTCTCTGTGGGTCTTGCAGATCACACAGAGATGCTCCAGAACAGGTTTCCATCCTGGATTGAAGCTCCCAGCCTGGATTAAAATCTCAGGGAGACATCCAAGTGTCCTAATGATGGCCCTGGATTAAGGCAGACCCAGCTCCTTCCCTGGCTGCACTGACAGCATTGCCCACAGCCGGGCACTGGGGACAGCGTCACCCTGAGCCAGCTGTGCCCCCTGCCAGAGCCCCCAGTGCCGGGCAGCTGCTGCCAGCCCTGTGCTCTGCAGAGGGAACTGGGCACAGGGCTGCAGAGCTGCCCCATGGCTCTGCTGCAGCTCTGCCTGCACAGGAGGGGCTTCACACCTTGGAGCCCCAGCCCTGAGGGCAGAGGCTTGGCTGGGGTACAGGAGGGAGGGGGCTTGTTCAGAGGGAGGGGCTGCACTGCAGGGGATCCTATGCTGATCTATAAACTGTTCATATCACAACATTTCTGGATTTGCTTTCTCTCATTCCCTGATCTCATCTCTGCTTCCTGGAGATTTCCCCCCTGCAGGTGTTTCCCTGTGCCTGAGTTCACCCTGCCAGCACTCACAGACCCCAAATCTCTGTGCACCCTCCTTGGCCCTACAGAAACCTGCCTGTTTGCAGGGCACTGGCTGGGGGCAGGTTCTGCTTGCAGCTTGGAGAAAGGACAGGACAGACTAAGCCTGATGGGTCCAGCACAGGGGATGCTGGTGCTGTCCATGGGCAGGGGAGTGGCTGAAAGCAGATTGGGGATCTCCTGTGAACTTATTGATCACTAAAAGGGAGAGTGCAGATGTCTCAGGCACTTGTCAAAATACATAATACCTTTACTATATATCCCCCCCACCCCTTAGCCATTCTCCAACAGTAGGAACCTGAAAACAAAGTCTGACGAAATTTAATCATTTTTATCAAAATCCTTGTCTTGGAAATATTCTAGGACTGATCAGAAACCCTCAGCATGTCAGAGCTTCATGAGCATTTCACCTCCCCAGCACCAGAGAGAATCAGAGAATGTACTCACAGAGTCTGCAGGCACTGGGATGGTGCAGCTGTAGGAGATCTCTGCAGGAGCTGCAGCTGCATTGTCCTGCAGCCAGAGGTTCCTGTGCCAAGGGCTGGCAGTGATTGTGCCCCAGTCCCTTCAGAGCACCTTGCCAGCCCTGACTGATGGAAGCTCTCTGTGCCTCTGTGCTGTGCCTGTGCTGGCTGCAGGCAGTGCCCCAGCCCTGCTGGGCTGGCAGAAGAGCTGCTCAGCCACAGAAATGTCTTTTTAAAGCTCTCCTTGGTTGCCAAGAGCTGCCTCTGTGCCAGGAGCCTGGCCCAGCTCAGCAGACACAGCACCAGGACTTTAACGAGCCTCTTGGGGCTTTGGTGCAGTTCACATCAGACTCAGTCCCTCAGAGTGTGATTAAAAACTTCTCAAGAACTCAAAGTTAAATTTTAACACTAAAATTTCTTCAAATTTAATTGCTACCTCTGAGAGACAAGACTGAGAAAGTGTCCCCAGGTTCCAGGTTAAACAGAACACTACAGGCACTGATGACAGGGGGAGACAAACAAGGGAAAGGTGTCTCTGATGCTGAGCAAACCTGGATGTGTTTCAGGAATGCAAAGGGCCAAGGCCTGAGCCCCAGCCCCTGGCAAGGCACATCCTGTCCCTCCCTCAGTGCTCAGGGCTCTTCCCAGGGCACTGGCATGTGGGGATGTGCAATGCCAAGGGCAGGACCATGGGGCAGCCCCTGCCAGGCTGCTGAGCAGGGACAAGGAGGCAATGAGGCCCCAGGGCTGCCAGGGTCACTTGTGCCCTGCTGGCCTCAGGCCCAGGGACAGCAGCCGTGGCCAAAGTGCTGCAGGAGTTGGCTCTGTCAGGGCCTTGCAGCTGCTGCACATGCCTGTG
>JAGMWU010001749.1:0-10723 GCA_018697195.1 Certhia americana | reverse complement strand
ACCCTTATCTGCTCTTCCAGGGGTGGCACTGTCTGCTTTGTGCCTTGTGCTGTCCCACACTGCATCTGCCGGGAGCAGGGGGCTCCTCCATTCCAGCTTTCTGAAAGGTATCTCATGGGAAAGACTGTCGGGACACAGAAGGATGCGGGTGGCTGTGGGTTTGGAGAGATAGAACAGCCTTGGCAATCGCTTTCAAGATGAAGTTTTCTCTCTGACTATCAAAACTGCCCCGTGTTGAACAAACTGAATAAACAGCTTCATTCTGAGACCTTGGGGGGAAAAATAATGAATGCTGAGTGCAATCGTTTCCCCTGGGGAAAAAAAAAAAAAAATTGATGGTGGAACTAGTGGAACTGATGCAGGACAAGCACATTCCAGTTTTCCAACCATTGTGGATTAGGTGGTATTGAGAGAAGAGGCATTTCATGCTCTGACAGCTCCCAGTTCAAGGGCTGATCACACCTACTGTAAAGAGGGGACTCGGGAGAAAATGCTGAGTTGCCACACAGAGCTCACAGTAGTTTGAATGCAGCAATTTTGTGTCCATCCACACTGTGAGGTATCTCAAGGACAGCATTATTGAACCTGTAGTCCAGAGAGTCTGGGACATTTGTCACCTAAATTAAGCAAATGCAAATACAGATATGGTATCTCTGGTAGGCCAATTGTGCAGTTTTGATCTTCTCTTGCAATCCCAAACATTACAGAAATCTTTTGATTTCTGAAACATTTGACTTCTGAGAAGTTTTTCTTTCTTTCTTTCTTTGGTCAGTTGGTTTGTTTGGTTTGGTTCTTCTGCTGTTTAGCTTTGCATTGTGTATGGGGCCAAAGGTGTGGTCTAAAGGCAGGAAGAGAGATGGCTGAATTTATAAGAATTGCTTGGTCAAAAAGGTGTCAGTCTCATTCAGTGGTGATTTGCCAACAAACACTAGGCAAAGAAAGAAAAATTCATTTATTGTGTGTGCCTAGAGGTCGGTGTTGCCAGTTTTGACATTTCTTCTTTAAATGAATAGGGAAAATAAACCGATCCAGAAATGCAATATGAATTTACAGAGAAATGTCTTAATTCTGATTGAGAAGAAACGGAGAAAAAGATTGATACATCTTTAGTGCTTTTACCAATAATGAATTTATGTGAGCAAAAGTCTTCAATTTTAGCATTAATAAGAATTTTAAAAGCCTATTAGTTTTCTTTTAGCTTTAACTGAATTTGCATTAATCTCAACCATTCACATATTTGTACTAAGAATCTCAGTTACCTTATTAAAACTTAGTGCTACCGTATGTGTGGGAGCTGGCATGTGTCTGCCAGATAATATCAAGCACAGTCTCCTTAGCATACAGGTCAGTCTGGCATTCTTCATCTAGTTAACCCCACTAAGCTCTACAGCTGATCCAAAGCAGTAATGTTGCTTTGACAGTTGTAACTTCTGCTTTCACCTCAATTTCCTTCTTTCCTGAATGAAGGAGAACATACAACTGACCCCATGAATGGTTACCAGCACCCTACTGTTCTTCCATACAACCTTTATACCATTCATCTCACATGCATCACACCTGTGTGCCCTCCCTACTCTTCTGTGATTGCTCCATATCCCTCAGAATTTCAGGTCTCTTTACCTTTAACACTGCTCACCTGTCCTACACAGTTGTAGCCCATTAGGGAAGAGGCTTGGCCACAGCCCCATTCCCGAACACCACAAACTGTGTGCCTACAATTCCTGCTTTTTCTTTTTAAATAAATGCCATGTCTACCATCCTTCTGCAGGGCCCTTGCAGAAGAAATAGCAAATATGGTACTAGTATCTTTTTATATAGATTCCATTAGTTCTGGAATGTACTGACCTTGATTCATTCTCCAAACCTATATCACATATCATCAAAGCTTTTATACCTATGGAATTAACTTTCAAAGCTATGCCTACAGAATATTAACAAAGATTAATAGCTGCAATTCACAAACACAACATATATGTTTTACCAGCAAATAAACACCTTGAATAATAGAACTGCTTTGTTTCTAGATCTCACTGCTGCTTTAGCAAATCCTCTTGTTCCTATTTCAGTTTTTGTTGCTTTTGTCTTCTGTAATTGCAGTTCTTCTATCTGCTGAAGTAATGTCTCTGCTTACTGCTTCTCTCCCTCTTGTCTTGTTCTTTTCAACACTTCCCCTCATGCAGTTTTGTACTTGTTTTCATAAAATCCATCCATAGTTGTGAGGGCAAGACTGTTCCTACCCTTTGGTAACTGGCACAGCTGCAATTTATCAGGGGCCAAGATGGCTTTCAGCACTATCTCTATCACTTTCAGCACTATCTTCCTTCAACTCCCCCTTTCTTCTTTAATTATAAAATTGCAGCATCTTTAGAAAGACGCGTTTAGGTAAATGGACATTACAACATATTTACTTATTTCATGTAGAACTAATAGGTAGAAAGACATGTTTAAATACAACACATAGGTTTCACTAAGAAAGAAACACACTGTACTGATTATTCAGCCCTCAATATTTTCGATTCCATGCTACCAAGTCCCAGAACTAAGCTGTTGATCTTTTCTGATTTGGTTTCAAGCACTTGGCCTTGTTCAATCTGAGTCTGTTCTTGTTCTTCTAATGTCTCAACTTTAACTGAGATATTGGTATTTCCTGTGATGATTAAGACAGGAGTGAAGGCATTTACTCTGGCACTGAGTGTGCCATATAAACCTGGAAGAGGTATCTGGATATATTCCCAGCCCCAGCGACCCTCTGGGTGGCAGTACTCATCCCTTGCTATCAAACTTAGAATAAATAGCAGTGTTTGGCATAGTGTCCCTGTGTGCCACAGGGTACACAGCCCACAGCATGTGCCCTGCATCTCCCCATGTTTCAGCAAAGAAGGCAGTCCGTGCATTCATTCTCATGCTGTTTTGTTCACACCAAACCATAAAAATACATAGCACCCGCTCCTCACATTTAATACCTTTTCTTTGTAATATGTGCAGCAAGATCTCCAGTATGGACTCTTCCTTTGCTGATATTTGAACCCCCATTCCTAAGCTCCTAGGCAATCACCTGGTGAGGTGTGTATCTATCTAGAAGCTGTGATGCAGGCTTTTGGTCCACCTGGCTCTGTTCCACAGGCTCTCTCTGCCTGCCTCTTCTCTCTTCCACAGGCTCTCTGCATGCCTCTGCTCACTTCCAGAACCTCTCTCTGCCTGGGTCTGCTTTGTTCTGCTACACAGGCTCTCTGCCTGGCTCTGCTCTCTTCCACAAGTTCTCTCTCCCTGCCTCTGCTCTCTTCCACAGGCTCTCTCTGGTTCTGCTCTTTTCTATTCCACAGGCTCTCTCTGCCTGCCTCTGCTCTCTTCCACACTCAATTTTCTCTTGGTAACTTTAAGTTGTTCTCCTTAAATCTTTTAGGTATGAATTTGCTTTCCCCACAACTTAGATATGTAACACTTTCTTCCCTTTCACTATCCTTTTCCTATAACAGAGCTGTTTAGCCAAAGCAAATTTCCTGCTCATGCAACCTGAAGACTTTGGCTGACATGCCCCACAGCAGACATCTGTGATAGTGTGGTGCAGCTATGCTTCCTGAGAAATGTCTCTGCTGGACATAGCCCTTCACTTCATATGGGAGCAAAGAGAGACACATGACCCTTTCCTTGTAGTGGCATTTCCCAGTCTGGTGTATCAACTTACACTGAGCCTCCAGAGCCTGGGCTCAGCATGTTTATTATCCAATTAGTCCCTAAGGGACTGTAAGGCTGGGGTGTGACAAGACTGCCAGAAAGCAGGTATGGCAGATACACAGAGGCATAGGTGTCATTTGACAGTGACTCAGGAGACAAGTTCTCATTGAGGCCACTTTCTTTTAATACCAAAGCGCAAGGCAGCAGTTATGTGAACTGGTGAGAAAGAAATTCACTAACTAAGCGAGAAACCCACCCCTTGCCATAAGCACAAACAGGGTTAATGACTCTAAAGCACAAAAATAATCCTGCTACAGTTCCAGGTAAAAGTTCTGGCTATTAAGAGCCAGATAATTCATTTGTCCCATAGATCCTGACCCATAGACAGACAGTGCACTTGCATGTTTTCAGGTTAATGCTCTGCCTCACCAACTGCTAGTGCTGGAGATCTCCAAGGAAGCCCACTGATGCTAATGTTGGAGAGGAAGCAAACACCCTCCAGACCTGAACACCAACACTGACTAGTGTGAGGGGGCAGGCAACATAGAGGAATCCTTTTTCTCTCTACTTTGCTTATGGGAAGATGCATACTTTACAAATGGGAGCCACAATCTACAAAGAAAGGCAATTTATGCACGTACCACTATATTAATATTTATTTTTTATATTTTCTGATATCTGTCATAGATTTATTATTACTTTATCTATCTATTACTTTATCTGGAGAAGTCTAGGGCTGCCCATAAGGCTTTCCAGCTGTTTAAAACACTTTGCAACTGTACATCCTTTTGCAACACTACTTATGGTGTGGTTTCATAGCTCCAAGGCACAAGTGTAGAACTCTCACAACCAATGACAAGTGGCTTTTAAATGACAAGTTGGCTATGGGCACTGTATTCCCTGGTAAAGGAAAAAAAGTGGCAACTGGTACAAAAATTTGTATAAAATAAACTTGGCCATGTACTGTTTGACAAGCAGCAATGGAATAGTCTGCCATGAAATATCACACATGTTATCAATCACAAGGAGGCAGGAGGACACTGTTTGTGTGAGCAGGGAGAACAACACAAAGAGTTTTGCACCCATCCCTGAAGGCAATCCCCTGGGAATCAGTGAAGATAAATGATGTCAGTTAAACTGCTGGATGTAGTATTCAAGATTCTTAAAACGGTTTGAATTAGAGATTAGTGTTCAGGTATTTAGATAGAGCATCCAAAAGAATGGAGGAAAAACCATCTTCTCTCTGTAGCACTTGGAGCACTACTTGAAATACCACTCAAGAGAGCAGTCTATGGGTTCTTCCTTCCAAAGGGTCTTCAGACGCTGGGTCCAGGCAGTCAGCATCTCCTTCCTCTTCTCCTCAGGGACATTCTCTGGAGCATAACAGATGTGAGGTTCCAGGACTTTGACACCACAGAAGTGCATGATTCCATGCTGGATAAAAAAAAAAAAAAAAAAAAAAAAAAAAAGAAAGAAAGAAAGAAAGAAATGCCTCAGAAAATATTTACTCTTTTACTTCCATTTGAAGAACATAGAAGATTCAAATCTGTTCTGTTTCTCTGATCCAGTATCAGTCCAGCTCTCTAAACCTGTGCATTTATCAGGAGAAGGGAAGTAAATTGCAGAAGTTCACTACCTATCCAGACACTATTGAAGGCATTCAGCAGAATGGCATACAGGATACTGAAAGATAAGGGGAACTTCATTTATTCTGGTTTGTGGAATTTATTTTTAACTGCTGTTAGTCTCAATCTTAAGAACTGTCCTCTTTGGCAGCTGTTCACTGTTCTGTTTGAAAGGATCACAAGTGGCCAAAAGTTCATTGTCCAGTTTGAAACTCCTCAGATTGGTCTCTAACTGCCATGTTCCACATCTAAGATGATTTTTTTTTACCTTGTGCCTCTGGCTTAGCCAAATATTCCTGTAGAAAGCCTAGTGCCTGTGGAATCACCTAAACTTCCCATTTTTCCTCTGTGTGTTTCTGAATTTAGAGCTGTGTTTCATGTTTTTGCCATGTTGACCTGCAAGTTCCACAGGAGCAGGCAGCTGGTAACTGCGTGGGGAGGAGACCATGGAATTTTAGCTCATCTCTTGTACTGTATCAGGAAGAAGCTGGCAAAACTTGCCTTATCACCTGTATATCCCAAACCAAGTTGGCTACTTCTGATAAAAGAGTAGCAATTAGAAAAGGAATGCTAACTTTTGTGTGTTGACTATTACTGCTAGGGTAATGTGTGGCTCCCCTCCTGCCCTGCATCCTACATGAACTGGGAAACCACAGGGAACAGAAATCCTACATGGCTGAGCTAAAGAAATCCTGGCTGAGCTAAATAATCCTGTCAGCCTTTTCAGGCTGACAGTGTTAAACTTCCTCTACATTCTGATCTGGAGGAAGGGAGACAAAACAACTTTAAGTCAGTGAACTTTTAAAGTAGTCCCAGGATTTTAGGGAACAATTTACAACCTGCACATCTTTGGAACTGACAACTTGATTATTATTCATTATATTTCATATTAAAAAACCCTAATAACACAATTGTTAAAAATAGCTAGAATAATAAAAAATTATGTAGACAACAACCAAATATTTATATATTATACCTGCATGGGCCACAGGACATAGCGAATATCACCACCGATAGCTTCTTTTGAATACATCTTTTGGCTTCCTCCGGTGGTGAAAGAAAACAGGGATAATTTGTCCTACAATTAGGAAAGTAGTGGTTGATTAAGACATATTTAAAAAAGAGTGCCTGAGCAGTTCATGAGATATTCAGGGAAACCTGGACAGCATGCATTTCTAGGGGAGAGGGTGACCTCTTCTTTCCCAGACCTTACATAAATTAGACAGTGGACTGTGTGTCTTTGGGAAGAGATAGGTTAGCGAAAAGGAATTATGTGTCTGACATGCTTGTGTGAAGCAGGGCTGATACACTACTTCAACATGGTGTAAAGTGAGATCTTGAAACAGCTACAATGGAAAAGAAGGACCAAGGCCCCTTAGAATATGGGTGCAAGCCTTGACCTTAATAAAACAATTCCAAAAACATACCTGGAGCAAACCACCATCGTAAGACTTTGACAAATCATAAGCAAAGCCTTGCACCAAGACTCTGTCCATCCAGCCCTTCAGGATCGCAGGCATGCTGAACCAAAACAAGGGAAACTGGGCAAAAAGAAGATTAGCTGGTCAGCACAGAGAGTTTGGGCCACCCTTAGGCCTGGTCTATGAGACAATCCTGTCCTCTGAACCTGCCCAGATCCTGTCCATGCCTTCTTCCGTCTCTCTGTCAGGAGAGGCAGTGACTGTGCTTGTCAAAAGGAACTAAAGTGCTTTCTGTTTTGAGGTAACTGCAGGGCCAGACCTGAGCATCTACAGCACACCTACACCGTGGTGGATGTGAGGGCTTCCATCCAGATTGAAGGTGGAATAGGATGAAGCAGGAGGGTGCCATTTAATTCAAATTTAGGATTGTACAGAATCCTGTCTCCTATGGCTGAAATGCAAAAGTATCTTACTAGCAGGATTGACATCTGGTAATCAGTTCTGATCTACAGTCTGCTGACAAATGCCAGGGGATCATAGGAAAGACTTATTTCCAAAAGCTGCTGACATCCTTACCCCAAATCCCTTTTTCTGAGAAGAAAAAGATTTCTTTAACAGTTGCACCCTTGGTTTCTAGATCTTCCAGTTAGCCCATGGGACTGCAACCCAAAGCTATCATGTCTGCATGGCATTATCTTCACTGCATTATGGGCTCTTATACTATGCTGCATCACTACCCCTAAACCTTTGTACGCTCTGTATGCAGAGGAAGAAGTTCTATAAACATGTAACAACATGTGACTTAATACAGGGTGAAAACAAAGTGGAAAATGGGCAACTCACTACAAGTGGTAAGTTTAGTCTGTAGCAAATTTTGAATTCCTTTATGATGTCTTCTAGATGCTTTTTAATTTTTTCTTTTTCTGCAACAGAACACACTTAACACTTCACAGCATTCTACAGAAGGAAAGTAGAAGACAACCACTTCCTTCAGGGCATGTCTTACTGTTCTTATCTGGGAAGCGACAGTGTGAAAATGACGATGACTTACAGTGAAATGCTCAATTGAGATGTGGCCCCATCCTAAATTTAATCTAACTTTGGACAGAGGAATATATAGAGAGATGTCTGAGGCCAACAGGGACAAAAAAAAATGTAAGGCTACTACTTCCCTTCACAGTTCCTTGGGATTTGTACACACTAGTGACTGAGCTGGCATAGTGGAGAATAGAGATGGGCCTAAAAATCAATCAGCAATTCCCAGTAGTGCTTGTGCAACTCAGGAAGAAATGAGAACAGTCTACTTGGGGAAGCCAAATTCCCTGATTTTGCTGGCTGTCCCCAGCTCCTTGCCCAGGAAATAATCCTTGACCTGCCTTCTGCCAGCCTGCCTGACAGCCATGGTCATGTATCAGGAAGTGCATTTGTGCATCCATCAGGAAGTTTGGCCCAGTGCTGGGGACGTCTTGGGTTTGTTGTTGTTTCAACCTGCATCAGTGAGCTACTCAGTTACTGGATTTGCTAATGATAACCCAAATAATTGTACTACTGATCTGTAGTTTTTACTGTACCATTACTTGGAGATAAAGTGAACATCACAACTGAATTGTGTTTAAAATAATAACCTGAAAAATCAGCAGGTCTGCTTCCTGCACCTTCTTCTGTTCTTCAACCAGGTCCTTGGACAAACCTCCTCTCTTGTAAGCTTCCCAGGTTTCCACACCATAATTGAATGCTTCTGAGTTGTGCAGGGGACCTGTGGGTAGAAACAACTCAGGACCCTGGGGATGCAGGTGGAAGATTTAAAAGAATGGTGTTAATTGTTCTGCCTCTGCCTTAGGCCTTACTGAGGCCATCATGCACTTGAAAGCATTATGGAGCTGCTTTCCAGCCTCTGTAACTGGGAAATTCAGCACGGGATGGGGAACCAGTATTGGCCAGCTCTAGTGATCCCACTAGCAGAAGACAGGGGCAATTGTAGCCTCATGAACTGAACTGCAGCAAGTCCCAGAATGGTACCTGAAGGCATTTCCTCTCCATGAGAAATGGACTTTAGAGCCTGATTATGGGCACGTGCTAATGCGTTTTTTGCTGTCAGTAATCTCACTGTGATACAAAGTTCATGTTCAGGAGTGTGCTTTTAGAAATGTAAATATCTGGTCATGAATAATTTCTTATTAATGAAATAAGTTGCTTATTAATCTCTTGATGATCTGAGGGCTGAAACACCTCTCCTGTCAAGACAGATTGAGAGTTGGGGTTGTTTGATATGGGGAAGAATTCAGGGAGACTTTTTTCAGCCTTCTGATACTTGATGGGGGGCTTACAAGTCACTGGGTTTTGGAAGAAGTATATTTTGGCTGGTCTCACCAACAATGTCATTTCTTGTTGCTCTGGGCTCAAACTGCATGGCGTATAAATCCGACACGGTGACACTGCAGCCCTGCTTGGTCAGTTCTTCCACAGCAATCTTCAACAAAGATCCATTGAAGGACTTGGGCTCTTGATGTGCATAGACTATCAGGACTTTTTTCCCTGGAGGCACAAAGAAAACCAGGAACCCATTTGGCACCTAGGAGGCAGGTGCAGAACAGTTTGTAGAGTTGGGGCTTGTTCCTTGCTCGTTCTGTAGTGTCTCTTCCCAAGGGCACAAAACCAGTGAGAGCAGAGTGACAGTGGCAGCATTTGACTGCTGCTCAGCAGCAGTGAGTGACTCCTGAGGCACTGATTGCTGTGTGAGCCCTGGCCAGCAATTCTGTGCTACACTGGGCTTGCTTAGGTGGAACTCTGAACAGAGGGGGTTTCCCATAGCAGGTCGCACTGCACTACATCAGCACAACCCAGCCCCTCCTATTGAGACCAACTATTTCTTTTGGTCTGATTCCACTACCACCCAAAAAAGCAGTGCCTGCTTAGATTGCCCCAAAGTGTCATGGGAAGAACTTCTGAGAGGTCAGAACACCTTCCTTCTGCAGTAGGGAATCCCCTCCTAATCTTTCATTTCAATGCCGTGCAAGTTACAACACCAGGGTAGACATTTAAGGTGTTCCTGTCCCACTTCAGCACCATCACAAGGACTTATGTAGAGAACAACAGGATTTTTTTTTTTTCAGAGTTTAGATTGTCATGTGTATCTCAAACTGCTGTCAAAGTGGATTCAAAGTAAGCTCAGCAATCCAGCAGGTGTGTAGGGATGGAACATCTTAGAGGCGTGTTACAAGGCTCTGCTCAAAGGGCTTCATGGTGTGCTCAGTTTTATTGAACATGGGCTCAATTTTAATAATTCTCTTAAAAACCGTTCATCAGTGAAAACAACAGAAATATTTTTTATGGGGCTGTAATTGTTTATAGATAACCAGAAGTTTACACAGACTATTGAAAATGACAGGGTCTGTAAAACATGCAGCTCTTGCTTCCTGACTGCCAATACAAAAACAGGCATCTCCTGAACTCAATTTCTCTGCAGCTCAGCTTCTGGATGTGGGTACATAGCGTCTATGAAACAAGAGCCATGCAAAAAAGACTATTAAAACTTGCAGGTCAAATGCTATCATAAATTCAATGTGTATATAAACTACTCTTTAAATCCCTGCTTCATATCTTACTGTGGAATTTCAGGAACAGTTACAACGTTGCTGTTCCTGCCAGATCTCAAGAAGTCTCAGTGACTGGACATATTACATGTTCCAGAAGGTGCAAAGTTTGATTCTGCAAAAACGCTGATTTGTTTCCATTTCGGTGGAGCTGGCGGCATTTGGACAGAGAGTTTAGAGAGACTGGAGTTTTCCAAGACATCACTTACCGAGGTAAATTCAGTCGTTCGGATAAGTAAGACCTCAGTGTCCCAACTAAACACGGCAGAGACCCCATCCCTGAGGGGCCCAGCTCCCAGGCCTGGAGCAAGCAGCATTTCCACCCGCAACTGCTCTTACCTGCCATTGCTGGGGAGTGCTGGGGAGCTTCTCTCTTGATAATGTGGCACTGCCTGAGAACTCAAGGGAA
>JAGMWU010001743.1:0-10753 GCA_018697195.1 Certhia americana | reverse complement strand
AATCTTGGAATTCTGCAGAGGCCCAGGAGCCTGCATCTGTTATCCTGTTGCTGAACAATTCCTGCTGGATCCCTGTGGCATTTCCCCTCAAAATCCAGCTAAAATTTTACCTCTCCTGGATGATCCCACCCAGCCCCATGTGCCCTTAGAGGAGTGAGGTCTTTTAGGCTGAAGTTCCTGGATTAGGAAGGAGGAAAATTCTTGGAATTATGCAGAGGTCCAGGAGCCTGCATCTGTTATCCTGGTGCTGAACTATCCCTGATGGATCCCTGTGGCGTTTTCCCTCAAAATCCAGCTAAAATCTCCTGGATGAGACCCTCCCCAGCACCACATCAGTTTAGGGGTGTGAGGCCTTTTAGGCTGCAGTTCCTGGATTAGGAAGGAGGAAAATTCTTGGAATTCTGCAGAGGCCCAGGAGCCTGCATCTGTCATCCTGGTGTCATGCTAGATCCTTGCTTTCCTCAAAATCCAAAATTTCATCCCTCCTGGTTGATCCCACCCAGCTCCAAATGCCCTTAGGGGAAGTGAGACCTTTTAGTCTGCAGTTCCCGGATTAGGAAGGAGGAAAATTCTTGGAATTCTGCAGAGTCCGAGGAGCTTTGCATGAGGGAATCATCTCCCAGACTTTGGCAGGGAGCTGGAAAACATTGGATTGCTCCTCAGGTCTCTTCCACAGTGTCCTCAGTTGGGACCTGGGACAGGATTTTCTGGTTCTGCCCTTTCTCCAGCAGGGAACAGGGATGGTATCCCTGAACTTTTCCATGGAAAGGGGAATCCACAGGCACACGCTGGGCTCAACCTGCCCCTGGCAGAGCCTCCACCCTCGTGACTGGCCTCTGTCATCCAGGGACATGGAATTACCCAGGAAAACCAAAGTTTATCCTCATTTTTAATCCATTTTATCCTCTCCCAGTCCTGGCTGTGACTGCGAGCAGCCCACTGCTGGAAAGAGGTGGGAATTTCCATGTCCACTCTTTTCTTTGGAAACACTTGGAAGTTTGAAGATGCCATGAATCCCCTGCAAAGACACCTCACATCCCATCCCAAGCTTTCCCCTACCCTTTCCAGACTCCCAAAACAATTCTGAGAACGTGGAATATCAGCTCTTCCTGCATTCCCGACCTTTCCTGGCTGCTGGTGTGGAATCTCTAGGAAGGAGCTCCTAGAAGAAGGAGTCACAATTCCTTGTCACAACAGCCAGGCTCGAGTTGGTTTTGGCCTGGAAGGTTTTAATTAATTAATTCCAAGCTTTAGACCTGGATTAAATGAGTGGGATTATTCCCAACTGGGATATGGGACAACCCCAAAGTCAGCTCGAAGAGGAATTCCAATAGAAGCCACCAGCTCAGGGAATTTTGTGCTTTTTCTTGAGGAAAACTCTGCCCTTCCCCCTTCTCTGGTTTTCCCCTTTCCTCTCCCACTCCTTCCAAGTGTCTCCCAATGCTCAGAACTCCAGGAATTGTTCTGATGACCTCGGTGTCTTCCCTGCATTTTTCCTCTCCAGCCCAAGTGAGGAACTGGATTTTGGCAGCAGCTCCTTGGTGGTTTCCCTGCCAGGTGCCAAAATTCCCTTCTGGAGCCACTTTTTAGGGAGAAGGGAATACTTTTCAAAAGCAGCTTATGGAAACTCTGGATTAATTATATATACTCCTGTAATTAATGGGCTCCTTCCATTTTTGGGTGATTCCTGCCCTGCCAGTGAATATTCCACATTCCGTAAACCCTGAACAAGGAGCTTCATGGTTGGGAAAATCCTTTCTTTCTGAATTTTTTCCCCCTTTCTTTCATGGAGGGTGAGGAGGAAGCTGGAGATCCTTGAGAGGTTTCTGTGAAACCGCCCACCCATCACACCCATCACTTCACATTCCGGGCATTTTTCCTTGCTGAGAGGAGGGAATTGTGTCCAGGTAATGTCACCTCCTTCAGAGGTGAGTTTGAAGTGCCCTGGAAAGGATCAGGTTTCCCTCTGAAAATACTTCTGGAATAACCTCACCTATTATCCTATGGGAAATATGGATTCTGTGCTCCTGGGATGCTGCACAGCAAGAATTCCCAATCCTTCACTGGGCTGCCCTTCATCCCAAGAATTTAATCCACTTCCTCTCTTTTCCCTCCGTCTCCTGACTGTTCAGATCCCAAGTTTTCTGATGCTCCCGGGATACTCTTTCCCAGAGCCATGGGATATTCTTTCCCAGAACTATGGGATATTCTTTTCCAGAACTATGGGATATTCTTCTCCAGAGCTATGGGATATTCTTCTCCAGAGCCATGGGATATTCTTTCCCAGAGTAATAATAACATCAACAGTATCCAAGGATTTTATCAGTATCCTGAATTTGGATACTTTGAAAATGGATCTGAAACCTTCCCTGGCTTCCACACTCGGAATTTTTGCATTACTTACAGGTTTCTGCTCAGAATTCCTGGATCACAACATTGTATCCTCAAAATCTTCAAAATAAATTATGTGGACCCAAAATGTGGGAAATGTCCAAAATATGGACACAACCCTGGAATTCTTGGGGCTGAGTAGGCTGGAAGTGAGGAGGGAAAAATCAACCCGAAGTGTGATCCAGGTTCCAAATATTTTGATTCCATTTAACAACAAATTGTTTGGGGGGTTCTTTTGGATTCCTGGAGTAAAGGAATTGCAGACTCGGGATCAGGTCACCAGGAAAAGGTGGATGCTTCCCCTTCCATGCCGTGGCTGGATAACCAAGGATCTCGTCTGTGGTTTTGGGGGAAAAAAAGGAATTGTTTCCCTACATCCCAAGAAATGAGGTGATCCCAGAAAACGCAGCCAGCCCGGTTTGGGATGGACTTCCTAATCAATGGATTGCTTCTGGGAAAATTGGGAAGCAGATCCCACTTTTCCATCAGCAAAAGAATGAGTTAGTATGATAATGGTCATCTCACATCCATCCGTTTTTAGGGATGTGGGAAACCTATCCCAGTATTCCAGCACTTTAAGGGAATTTGGAGAAAGAGAGTTGGAGGCACAGGAGGCAGGGAATGGCTTCCAGTGGGAAAGGGGAGCTTGGCAGGGAGATTGGGAATTGGGAATTGGTGTGTGGGAGGGTGGGCAGGGTCTGTTCTGGAATTCCCAGATTTGTTGTGGCTGCCCCTGGATCCCTGGGAATGTCCCAGGCCAGGCTGGATCCACCTGGGACAGTGGGATGTGTTCCTGCCATGGATGGGGTGGGATTGGGATGGGATTTAAGATCCCTCCAACCCAAACCAACTAAAAGTTGGTGGGTGGATACTAATACTAATACTAATACTAACACTAATACTACTAATAAATATTATAATAATATATAATCAAAAGTAAATAATAAATAATAATAAAATAACCCTTTCCCAGTCAACCATTCCAGAATTCTGGAGCCCTTCTGCTCTGCAGCCAGGCTGGGAGAGCTGGGAATGTTCCCCTGGAGAAGGGAAAATTCCAGGGAATGTTCAGAGTGGCTGAAGGGGCTCCAGGAGAGCTGGAATTTGGGACTGGGGACAAGGAATGGAGGGACAGGAGCCAGGGAATGGCTTCCAGTGGGAAAGGAGAGCTTGGGCTGGGATCTTGGGAATTGGGAATTGGTGTGTGGGAGTGTGGGGAGGGTCTGTTCTGGAATTCCCAGATTTGCTGTGTCTGTCCCTCGATCCATGGGAATGTCCCAGGCCAGGTTGGATCCACTTGGGACAGTGGAAGGGAAAGCCCATTGAAATTCCAGATTCCCAAACCTGTCAGAGGTCAGGAAGTGTTCGGACACTCCCAAGCACAGGGGGGATTTATGGATCTATCCTGGTGCAGGATTTGGAGTTGGGCTTGGATCCTTGTCGGTTGCTTCCTACCCAGGATATCCTACAATTCCATGGATTTTGTGTGATTCCACTCTTCCCAAAGGGCATCTCCCTGGTTTGGATGGAATTTATCCGGTGGGATCTGCTGGGAGGGATGTGGGGACACTGGGATTGTTCCCCCTGCACAGAGCCAAGCCGGAGCGTGAATCCAGCGTGGCAAAATTGGGATGGGGAGGAATTTTGTTGGGACTTGTCAAGGCGGAACTGGGATCTCATCCCAAGCTCCTCATGCCAGAATCCAACCTGACAAACGTGGGGAGAAAAAGTGGGATCCTGCCGGATTCATATCCCCATTCCCTGAGGATGAGAGAACAGCTGGATCGCACAGCTGGGCAGTTTCCTGGGTCAACCAGAAAAATTCCAGGAGAAAAGCTCGGGGAAGGCTTGGAAAGGTCAAAGTTCAAGCCCTGCCTCACCTGAGCAGCTTCCTGCCAAATCCAGGGCTGTGCCAGAGCCAGGGATTGAAGGATTTGCCTCCGGTTACTCACGGGAGGCAGGGAAAGGGGAGGAGATGAGGAAGGAAAGGAGCAGGGAATAAACCTGAGCTGGCAAACATCCCTGGAATGCGCTGCCAGGTGCCTGACTCATTCTCCTGGCTGGATTTGAGCTCCAGAGGCCTCTGCTCCTGGCAGCCGAGTGGGAATTGGCGCCATGGGGCCTCTTTGTGGCACTGGGACAAACTGTCCCTTTGTCACCAGCTCCAATCCTCCCCCTTTCCCCCAAAACCCTCCACCTGTCGCTCCAGGATTTTCTTTTCCCTGCTCCAGGAGCCCTTGGGGAGTGACTCCAGCAGGGATGGGGACCCAGGGGATGCTCAAGGCTGATTTTCCCAGCCAGGGGTGTCTGAGGTGAGCACCAAATTTGGGGATGAATCAAAGTTCCTCTCCCGGATTTTGGGGCTGGGGTCAATTCTGGTGGGTGGCCTTGGGATGGGGGAGGTGACACCTGGCACAGGTGTGGGCTCCAGCAGGTGCCAGTGAAATCTGGGAATGAGCTACAGTTACCATTCCCAAGTTTTCTCGTGTGGAGAGGTTTTACCTCTGACCTGGCTGGGTGGGACCAGAGACCCCTCCAGACCTCTCCCTTTTTTCAAAACAGAAATTGTTGTTCCCACCAATATTAGGAGAACCTAAAAAAATTCCCACCCCTCATCCCAATCCATAAATCACATTGGGTGGGAATTGGATTTTTCTATGGAAAATGTTGGATTTAGCCAAAAAAAAAAAAAAAAAAAAAAATTGAAATTCCTCTTTAAAATATGTCCCTGGTTTTCTACAGGCTCTTTTTAATTTTTTTTGCCTTTTCCTTGGACTGAGGCTTGGTTATCTTTCCTTAGGAAGAAAGAGAGGGATTGTAGGAATTCCCAATTTTTGAGCACTGAAGGATGGATCCTGAGATGAAATTTTCAAATGCTTCATTCTAGGTTTTTTTAATAAAAAAAAAAAATAAAAAAGATAAATGAGAGGGTTTTTTTAAAAGGCTTTTCCGGTTTTAGATCCACGATTTTACATAGGGAAGGGGAAGGAAAAATGGGAATTCCTACTTGGGGTAAATTGTGAGGAGAAAATGATTTAAAAAATTATTTCAAAAATTGAAAAATTAGGGCTTTTTAAGTTTTCCCAGTCATGGATCCATGATTTTATGTATTGGAAGAGAAGGAAAACTGGGAATTCCTACTTGGGGTAAATTATGAGGAGAAAAATTATCTAAAAAATGGAAAAATCAGGAGTTTTAAAATTTTCCCAGCCAAATATCCATAACTTCGCATATTAAAGGGAAGGAAAACTGGGAATTTCTACTTGGGGTAAATTATGAGGAGAAAATTATCTAAAAAATGGAAAAATTAGGAGTTTTAAAATTTTCCCTGTCTAAGATCCATGATTTTACTTATTAAAGGCAAGGAAAATTTTGAATTCCTACCAGGAGTAAATTGTGAGGAGAAAATTATCCCAAAAAATGGAAAAATTAATGGGTTTTTTTAGTTTTCCCAGTCATAAATCCATTATTTCACTTATGGGAAGGGAAGGAAAACTTTGGCTCCCTACTGGGGGTAAATTATGAGGAGAAAATTATTTTTAAAATGGAAAAAATAAGGGTTTTTTTTTTTGTTTTCCCTGTCATAGGGAATGAGGATCCTGAATTTCCTTGGGATGAGGAATTCCAGTTGCATTCCAAGGCCTTCTCATATCCCAATTTCCTTTTGGGATTTCCGTGGTTTGGGATGTTGGTTTGTTGTGGCCTCCACAGGTGACCAGGCTCCCTAAGGATGCTGATCCCAGCCAGGGAGCTTGGAATTCCTCATGGGAATGGCAGGAAGAGGGGGATCCTGGAGCCAAAGGGAATTCGGGGCGGGGGATCCTCCAGAGTTCATCTCCTGGGATGGGCTGTCGGGATTTTTCAGGATTGGTTTTCCCAGGAAAGGCTTCCCTCGGGTTTGGGATCAGCCCTCGGGGGGGTGCTGAGTTCCCCCTTCCTTCTCAGGCCAGAATTGAAGGATTGGGATTGGGATTGGGATTGGGATTGGGGCTCTGGGGGGTGTTGTGATCCCCTCAGCATTGAAGAAGTGGGATTGGGATCAGGGTTCTGGAGGTGCTGACTTCCCCTCAGAATTGAAGGATTGGGATTGGGATCAGGGCTCTGGGATTGCTAAAGTCCCCTCTCTTAATGAAACCGGCACTGAGGGATTGGGAATGGGATCAACCCTCTGGGAGTGCCACATTCCCTTCTCCTTTTGAGGCCAGAACTGAAGGAATGGGATTGGGATTGGGATTGGGATCTGGGGATGCAGATATTCCCGAAATCCTGAAGGAGTGGGATTGGGACTCTGGGGGTGCTGAATTCCCCTCAGCACTGAAGGATTGGAATTGGGATCAGGGCTCTGGAAAGTTCCCCTCTCCTTGTGAGACCAGCCCTGAAGGACTGGGATTGGGATTGGGATTGGAATCTGGGGGTGCCGAGATCCTCTCAGTCCTGAAGGAGTGGGATTGGGATTGGGATCAGGGCTCTGGGGTTGCTGAATTGCCCTCAGAATTGAAGGATTGGGATTGGGATCAGGGCTCTGGAGGTGCTGAATTCCCCTCAGAACTGAAGGATTGGGATTGGGATCAGGGCTCTGGGGGTGCCCAGTTCTCCTCTCCTTGTGAGAGCAGCCCTGAAGGAGCAGGATTGGGAATTGGATTGGGATACCTCTGGAGCTGGGCTCTCCTCAGGGCTGCTCCCAGCACCTCTCCCAAGCTTTCCCAGCTTGGAGGGGGAGACTTTTTCCTCCTTTCCAGCTCCCGGAGCTGCCAACCAGGAGGGAAAATCAGGAGGAGGAACGGGATGGGGGTGGAGCTGGCTGGGAGGGAGCTCTTCCCTAACCAATTCCACCTGTTCCCTTCTCCCAGACTCCCTCCAATTTCTGCTCAGCTGGATTTTTACTTTCCACTCTGCCTCGGAGACTCCTCCAAGAATTAAATTCCTTTCCCAGCCTCCTCCTTGGAGCGGGAGCAGCTGATTAGTGGCTGCCCCGATTTAATTTTCCTATCTGGGCTAATTATTCCTCTTGATGGTCCATTTATCAGGCTCGTTTCCCTTCACTTTTGGCCCTGGGATGCTTTTCCAAGGAAGGGAGGAAGGGTAAATAAGAACCAGACAAACCAAGGAGATGCAATTCCATCCTGGTTGTTCCTTATTTAGATGAATTCCAAATTCTTAGGCCACCCCTTTCTTAAAAGAGGCCACTTTGCCCCAAATTTCGGTGGGATTTTATCCCGTTTTTCGGTCACTCCCTGTGTTTTTTCACACAGGCGGGACTTGAGCGTCACCTGGCCTGAATCCCGGTGTTTTACTGGCTCTGCTGGAATGTCTGATCCCACGGATTTACCGCGGTCCTGTTGTGTTCCCAAAGCCTCGAACTCACCAGATAAGAACTCTGATAACAAAACAGGGCCTCTGTTGGGGAATTCCCACCTGGAGAGCCGGAGGTTATCCGGGGACAGACGGGATGCTTTTCCCTCTCCCTTGTCCCAGGTGTATCCAGGGATTGAACAACCCAAAATCCCTCCTTTATTTTTTCTTTTTTTTTTCCCTTAAAAATTTGTAACTTTTTGGTCAAATGCGTCCAAAGTGGGATATTTTCCACCCAGGAATTGAGGGGAGGTTCTGGGGTAGAGTTTAACATCATGGTGTCCTATTTGGGAAAAATCCACATGAAAATGGATCTGTTCCTTCCCAGGTAAGTCTGGCTCAGCAAAGCTGAGTTTTCCAGGTGTTTTCCTGTGTTGTGAGGAGCCAAACTCATGGAAAAGGCCATGGAATCACAACCCTGCCTGCTCTTGGTTCCTTTTGGAACAGGGATCCCAAAGTTTCCTAAAGCAAAAAATATTTTCTGTCATCCATGACATCTTGGAATCCCCTTGGCAAAAGCCAGGAATTTTTTCATGGATCATCCATGCCGTGAACTCCCCATCCCTGGAAGTGTCCAAGGCCAGGTTGGATAGGGCTTGGAGCAACCTTGGATCCAGTCTGGGATGCAAATCCTATGGGAACAACGTTGGAATTTACACTGATAAATCCTGTCTCCAGGAATTCAAGGAATAAACCGGGCGGGCGGTTTGATCATGGACTATCCATGGAACAGGAACACAACCTGAATTCCGGGGAATCTTGGAGGAGCTTCAGCTCTGGTGTGGATCCTTTGGAAAGCAAAAAATTCCTCTTTTTCCCTTGTGGGTGTGAACAATATTCCTTTGGATTTCTTCCTTGGTCTGCAGAAATTTTGGAATCGGTGGAGCAAAGCTGTAAGACCAGGAGTCCTTCTCAGCTTGGAGAACCCAAAATTCCCGAAGGAGCGGGTTGGGAATGGTGTCCATCAGGATGCTCCAGGTGCTTGTGGAAGCCACGGCTGTTTCCCTGGGAACAGAGAAGAGCCTGGAATCGTGGATCCACATAATGGGACTCAGCCTGGAAAACAGAGCTGACTTTTTGTTTAGCCATTAAAAAGGGGGAAAAAAAAAAAACCAAAAACCAAGGAGCTGTTTTGTTCCGGAAACTTCTGGGCACATTAAACGAAACCAGATCCCGGAGGATTGGGGGGAGAGAGAGGGATACAGGAAAGCAATCAAATCCTACTGGAGGAATTCCTCCTTTCTGGAAGAACACAAACCAGGAGCAGAATGTAAACAACCCTCCATATGTCCCTTGTAAATCAGGAGCAACAGGAACGAATTCCCAGCAGGAGCGGGATGTTGGGAATGTTTGGCGGGGGAGTCCTTTTGAGGTTTTGTTGTTGTTGTTGATGGATTTAATTTGGAATTTGTCCTTCTTTTCTCTCCTCTCCACGCTCCCCCAGGATGAACCACGAGCTAAACTCTCCGAAGAGGTCCCTGGAATAATTCCAGTGGATTAATTAGGCAGGGCTGCAGCAGAGGGATTAACGAGGGCTGATAATGGTCCCTCAGATCAGGGGATAGTTGGGAAGAGGCTGGATTCTCTTCCTGGGTGGGTGTTTGAGCTGGGAAGTTCATTCCTGGTTTATTTAGAATCCAAGGAGCAGCACGTGTTGGTGATCCCTCTTTAAACTCTCTTTGGAGCACATTTTGCAGCTGGAAAACAACTTCAAAAGGCTCCAAGCAACTCCATTTCTCCTTGGGAAAAGCTCCTTTCCCTCCAAATCCTTCTTCTAACTGAGGAAGGGAAAAATGTGGGCGCAGGACTTTTAAAACCAAGAATTCCAGAATGGGGTTGGGTTGGAAAGGACCTTGGAGATCATCTCCTGTCAGCCCCTTCCATGGGCAGGGAATCTTCCCCCATCCCAGGCTGCTCCAAGCCCTGGCCTTGGACACTTCCAGGGATGGAAAATCCACATCTCTGGGCGTCCTGTGCCAGCTTAGTTGAAAACTGACAGAGAATCCATGGATTTTGTGGTGCCAAGAGGATTCAAAGGGATGGAAGAGGCTGAGTTTGATGCCCTTCTCCAAAAATCTCTACCCATTTCTTCCCAGACGCAGGACTATAGGAAGCTGGATATGAGTTTGGAGCTGGTTCCTGGGAATCAGGACAGGCTTGGCTCCCAGATGGATCTATCCAAGACAGATGATTTTTCTGCCCTTCTCCCACCAGCCCCGCTCCCCGGTGTTACTGACAGGAACGTGCCAGAGCGGAATGGTTGGGTGGGAAGCGGGGTCCGGAGGGGCTCCAAAGGTCGGTATTCCCTCCTGGACTGCCGGAGGGTGACAGGCTGTGGGTGAGATCCGAGAGCAGCCTCCTGGACCAGAGGTTGGAACAGCAGGGAGGGAGGAAATCGGGATTCAACTTGCTCATCACCGAGATGGAACCGCCAGGGTTGGCTCCGGAGCCTGTGGAAGCAGCTTTGGTCTTGTCCGTGCTGCGACACCGACCTGGCCTGGGAGAATTTGGGAGGGGTGGATTTGCAGCCCAGCTGGGACCAGTGGGAGCCAGGGGAGGATTGTCCTAATCATGGAATTGTTGAGGTTGGAAAATCCCTCCAGGATCACCAAATCCAGCCTAGGACCTGGCACTGAGTGCCACATTCAGGAATTCTTCAGACACCTCCAGGGATAGGCACTCCAAACTTCCCTGGGCACTTCCAAGGCCTGACCGTCCTTTCCATGAGGAAATTCCTGCTGGTGTCCAACCTGAGCCTCCCCTGGCACAACCTGAGGCCATTCCCTCTTTTTCTGGGATCAGGAAATTCCAAATCCCACCTGGCTCCAACATTACAGTGAGTTGTGCAGAGCCAGAAGCTCTGGATCCTCCTTTGCTCCAGGCTGGGCCTCTTCCTCAGTTCCCTCAGGAATTCTCCAGCTCCTTCCTCAGCTCCTTCAGGAATTCTTCATTCCCTTCCCAATTCCCTCAGGAATTCTCCAGTCCCTTCCCAGCTCCCTCAGGAATTCTC
>JAGMWU010001742.1:0-10755 GCA_018697195.1 Certhia americana | reverse complement strand
ACAGGCTCTCTGCTGTCTCTCCATGGTAACCTGGTAATTCTGCCAAACCACGGTAACTCTGCTCGATTCCCAGCCCGGACCGAGGCCGGGAAAAGGAGCAGAAAGCCGGAGAGCCACACACGGTTCCCTCCGGGCACCAAAGCCTTTTGTGGGCACCCAGCTGAGACGGCCACAGCAGCTCCTGCCTGTCCCCCCCCTCCATCTCATCCCTGGCTGTGTTTTGCCATCTCCGGGCTTGTCCTGCCCCAGCACCCCCCGATCGGGTCCTGTCTGAGCTCCCCATTCCCGGGACAATGTTTGTTTTCATTCCTGCCGCTCCCCCCCCCTCCAGCTGCGGCACCGAGAGCAGGGGATCAGGAAACAATAAAATCTCGGTTACCACACGGAGTGCCGCCTTCTCCCTGGCTCCTTTCAAAGCCTGACATTTTTGCTTTCATCCGCCATTTCCACAGTGCTGGGGTTTGTGTTTTTCCCCCCCCCCCTCGCCCGGGGGTCCCGGGGCTGTGCTCAAGATGGACCAGATTGTTCCAGCGGCACCGCTCCCATCCCCGGATGGATCCCAGAGGACAAAATCGGCGTTATCTTGCCCAATTAACTCCAGTTTTGGTTTCAGCTTTCTCCTTTGGCATTTCCCTGCCTTTCCCCCCCTCCCTCCAGGTCATCAGTGCAGGAGCCAGCCCAGAGCAGAACCTCTGGTTCTGGAGCATCCGAACCGGGGTGGCAGAGCTGGCTGTGCCGGGATTTCCCTGCCCTCCAGGGGATGAGGGAAATGCCAAGGCTCGGATTTCCCTGTCCGTAAAAAAAACAGCCTGGGGACAAGGGTGACAGAGAGGGGACAGTGACCCTGTTCGTGCTGCTCACACAGGGGACAGAGGCCACCTCCAGAAAACATCGAGAGCTCGAGTTCATGGAATCAGGGAATGGGTTGGGTTGGAAGGGACCTTAAATCCCACCCAGTGCCACCCCTGGCATGGCAGGGACCCCTCCCACTGTGCCAGGGGGCTCCAAGCCCAGTGTCCAGCCTGGCCTTGGGCACTGCCAGGGATCCAGGGGCACCCACAGCTGCTCTGGGCACCCTGTGCCAGGGCCTGCCCAACCCTCACAGGGAACAATTCCTGACCAATCTCCCCCCCAGCCCTGCCCTCAGCCACTGGGATCCATTCCCTGACTCCTGTCCCTCCAGCCTTGTGACAGCAGAGGGACCCCAGACCCACCGGGTGTGTCTGTGCAGCCAAAGGAGCTGCTCTTGTACGGGGACACACACATGGTGACACACACAGGGTGACACACACACACGGTGACACACACAGGGTGACACACACACAGGGTGACACACACACAGTGATACACACAAGGTGACACACAGAGTGACACACACACAGTGACACACACACACACAGGGTGGCAGGCTGGAGAGCAGCTGAAAGGGGGCCGTGTTTGAAGGGATCCCTTGTCACCCTGAGGCTGTGACATCTCTCAGCAGCACCCGGAGCTGGCAACCCCTGCTCGGAGGTTGGATGTGCTCCTGAAGGGTTTGGGGTTTGCTCCTGAAGGGTTTAGGGTTTGCCCCCTGAAGGATTTGGTGTTTGCTCCCTGAAGGATTTGGGGTTTGCTCTGTGAAGGGTTTGAGGTTTTCTCCCTGCAGAGTTTGGGGTTTGCCCCCTGAAGGGTTTGGGGTTTGCCCCCTGAAGGATTTGGGGTTTGCTCCCCAAAAGGTTTGGGATTTGCCATTTGCTCCCTGCAGGGTTTGGGGTTTGCCTCCTGAAGAGTTTGGGGTTTGCTCTCTGAAACTCCTGAAGGGTTTGGGATTATCTCCCTGATGGTTTTGGGGTTTGCCCCCAGGGTTTTTCAGCACAGGTCACAGCTGTGAGCTGTTGCTCTCCCTCCCCATCAAAGCCAGGACAAAACTCGTTCTGCTGAGCCAAGCTGCCTCTGCAGGATCCAGGAGGAATTCCCCAGGGATTTCCCTGCTCTTCTCATTCTAATGAGGTGCCCAGAAATCAGAAATCAGCTGATGACGCTTCCTGGTGACACCGGGGTTGGGATGAGTCACTGCCACAGAGGCAGAGCCGAGTCTCACCCAGCTGGGAGAACTCAGGGTCCCAAAGCAGGGGACACAGCCCCTGGACCCACCCTCACCCCAAACCCTCACCCCAAACCTGCACAACGCCTCCCACCGGTCCAGCCGGGAGTGTGAGGTGGAAAAGGAGAAATTGGGGTGGGGGCTCGGCACAAACTCTGTTCTCCATCTCAGCAGAGGGAAAAACCCCCAGTGCAGGATCCCAAAAGGAGCGGATCCGTGGGGAATGCTCCAAAGGAATGGAGCAGCACGGCAGGAAAAGGAGCTCCTGCCTGCCACAAACTCCGAGGTGTAAAATGAAACTCAGAGTTTTGGGGAGGGTTTCAGCTCCAGCCGGGTTTGCAGGAGCCCCCCAGGAAACCCTGCAAGGGTTTTCTCCTCCCAAGAGCACCTGGATCAACCCCTGGGATGGTGGCAAGGATGGAGTCACAGCTGCTGGGGCAGCATTCCCAAAATCCTGCAGCCCAGAACCTTGGCACCAGCAGACACGCATTTCCAAAGGCAGCAGGCTGGGGAATTTGGGGCTAGGAGCCCCTGCAGAGCTGCTTGAGAGGGTTTTTTTTGCCTATTGATTTCCATTTTCAATAAATCCTGAAGCAACAGGGAAATTCCGGTGGCGTAATTGGCATTTTCTGGGATAATAATGAAAGGAAAAGCGGAATGAGTGGGAAGCTGACATCGGTCACAAAGAGAAAGAAGAGCAGAAAAGCTGAGAGGAGACTGGAACGGCAAAAAGTGACAGGATTGTGGCTTTGAGGATTGGTGACAGGAGGTTTTGGTGACTGTGGCAAAGGGAAATGGAGCTGGGAATCCTGGGGGTGCCAAGAGGGAAGTGGAACACCAGAGCCAAACACTCCTGGGGAGCAGCAGCGAGGAGAAGGAGCTCAGGAGGGAACAAAACCCAAACTGGGGAATAAATTAAAGATTTTAAATCACCTGGGGACATCCTCCCGCCTCAGGCTGGGGAGAACTGACCTGGCTGCCCCCAGGATGAGCAGGGATGGGCGAGGCAAGGTGAAATCAAACCCAGCTGAGGCAGTCTGGGCACAAAGCAGGGGAATTCAAACCCTTCAGTGTCACCACGTCCCCATCACAGCACCGGGGACATTCCTGTTCAGACAGCGAGTACAGAACGGGATTGTGCTGGATTCAAAACCAGAACTGACCAGGGGATGGGCTCAGGGGAGGTTTTCATACAAAACCCTTTTTTCCTGCACAGAGAAATTTCCAATTTCTACACAAAATTGGAGAAGGGCATAAAGAGAAGTGGCAGTGGAGCAGTTGTCTTCCCGAGGAATGGAAATGTTTCATGAACTTTGAGAAGGCTGCTTTGAGGAAAAAAACCCATCTGACTCATGGAAAGAAAGCTGAGAAAACTCCTCATTCTTGTTCTGTCATGGGTGACAGTGCAAAATGTCCCCAAAAGTGGGGATTCTGTCACCTCTGCTGGAACTAGGCTGGGGGAATTGTCTGTCCATGGCCAACTGTCAATAAACAGCTGGGGCAGATTTGGGATCTGCTCCCAACCCAGCCTGGGCCAGGGAGAGATCTTCTGCTGCTGGGCCAGGGAGTGGCACTGAGAGAATTCCATCAGCCATTGGGAAATGCTCCAGCCAGGGGCAGGAGACAAACATTCCTACCTGGAGAAAAAGCTGGGATTGGGAACACCAAACATTCCTACCTGGAGAAAAATCTGGGATTGGGAACACCAAACATTCCTACCTGGAGAAAAAGCTGGGACTGGGAACACCAAGCATTCCTACCTGGAGAAAAATCTGGGATTGGCAACAACAAGCATTCCTACCTGGAGAAAAATCTGGGATTGGCAACACCAAGCATTCCTACCTGGAGAAAAATCTGGGATTTGGAACACCAAGCATTCCTACCTGGAGAAAAATCTGGGATTGGGAACACCAAGCAGCCTTCCCCACTGGATTCTCCGAGGAAGAGCAGGCCCATCTCTCACCACTGGACATTCAGCCAAAGAAATCCACTTTTCTCCAGGAGCATCACTTCAACAGAGCCACATCTGCCCCTGGGACTGCAGCCACCATGGAATGGCACTGCCACCAGCAGCCTGACCCACAGGGTGTCACCTTGGATCCTGACTCTGACACTGGCTTTGGTTTGTTTATTTGTTTGTCTTACTGCATGTGTTCTTGTTTTATTCTTTATTTTAGATCCCATAATAAAGAACTGTTATTCCTATCCCCGTATCTTCACCGGAGAGCCCCTGAATTTCAAAGTTATAATAATTTGGAGGGACAGGGTTTAAATTCTCCATCCCAAGGGAGGTTCCTGCCCTCCCCAGCACACACCTGTGTTCACACCAGGACATTCTCCTTTCCAGCCCAGAGGCAGCACATGGTAACACCCAGGGCTGAACCCCCTGAACCCCCTGAGCCTGCAGCTCCTGTCACTGCCCAGGCTGGGAGGGAACCCCTCAGGAATGGGGAGGGCAGAGCTGGGCAGGGCAGAACCCCTGGGGCTGGGGGAGCCCTCAGAGCGAGGCCCAGCTGTGCCCCAGGGCCACCCTGCCACCAGCCCAGGGCACCAAGGGACAACACAGGCACCTGCAGGGGCATTCAGCTCTCTAGAGAATGTCCAAGGGATCAGTCCCTGGGATCCATCCCTGGGATTCATCCATGTGATCCATCCCTGTGATCCGTCCCTGGGATCCATCCCTGGGATCCGTCCCAGAGATATCATGTGATCCATCCCTGGGATCCATCCCTAGGATCCATCCCACTGAGCTGTCCCTGTGATCCATCCCAGGGATCCGTCCCTGTGATCCACCCTGTGATCCATCCCTGGGATCCACCCCAGAGATATCATGTGATCCATCCCTAGGATCCATCCCACTGAGCTGTCCCTGTGATCCATCCCTGTGATCCACCCTAGAGATCCATCCCTATGACCCATCCCATGGATCCATCCCTGTGATCCATCCCTGTGATCCTCCCCAGAGATCCATCCCTGAGATCTATCCCTATGATCCATCCCTGGGATCCATCCCAAACCAGAGATCCATCCCTGTGATCCATCCCTGTGATCTGTCCCTGTGATCCACCCCAGAAATCCATCCCAGAGATCTGTCCCTGTGATCCATCCCAGTGATCCCAGAGATCCATCCCAGTGATCCATCCCAGTGATCCCAGTGATCCCCCCAGCTCTGGGCTCTCCAGGCTCAGCTCAGCAGTGAGGAGGGGGCTCAGCCCCTGCCGGGGGGGGGCTCACCAGGGCTGCAGTTTGGGAGGGAGGGAGGGAGGGAGGGAATGAGGGATGGAAGGATGGAGGGAGGGATGGAGGGAGGGATGGAGGGAGGGATGGAGGGAGGGATGCTCGGGGGAGGGAGGGCAGGGTAATTCTGGCTCCAAACCGAGCCCCCGAGGCTCCGGTGACGTGTGCGGAGGAAATAAAAGGTGTGGAGTCATCCTGGGGGGAGAGCGGTGTGGGGCGGGGATGGAAACAACCGCCAACCAACCGCGCCCGGGGATTAATTAATCATTCATTAATTAATGATGTGGCTGCTGCAGGGAGGGAGGGGGGGGAAACACTGCCGGGGATGCACAGGGCTGCTCATCCGCTGCTGAAAATTGAGAGCTGAGAGGGCAGGGGGAGTGTGAGTGTGAGTGTGAGTGTGAGGAGAGGAGAGGAGAGGAGAGGAGAGGAGAGGAGAGGAGAGGAGAGGAGAGGAGAGGGAGAGGAGGCAGAATGTGGGCGAGGACAGAAAACTCGGGAAAATATTTAAATTCCTCGCGGCTTCCATCATTTCCTGGAAGGTTTTGCTGATATTTTACGCAGTTCCCCCCCGTGCTTGGGGAGCTGTGTGCTGGGGATGAGCGCTGCCAGGGCAGGTGCTGCCGTGGCTGTGCCAGGATCCCCAGGGGACACGGCTCTGCCTGCTCACCTGTCCCCAGGACAGGGGCTCTCGGAGCACTGAGCACAGGAGTGCCATGGAGGGCAGGGACAGGAACTGCTGGGGTGGGAAAAACCCTGGGAAAATCCTAAATTATCCATGAGGGATGAGGGCCTCGCCAGGAGCTGCAGCTCCAGGGCACAGGATAACGAAGAGTGACCAGCCCTGCCTGGGATGAACTCATCCTCAGGCCTCAGATCCTCCCTTTTGGGGCTTTTCTGGAGGATTTGGGCAATGAAAGCTGCAGAGAGTGAGCTCTGCTGGCACTGCCCCTGGCTGGGGGCACTTCTGGTCCTCTGGGGGGCTGGAGGTGGCTCCTGGAGGCACAGAACAATTCCAGACTGGTTTGGGTGGGAAGGGAGCTCCGAGATCCTTCCATCCCACCCCTGGCATGGCAGGGACCCCTCCCACTGTGCCAGGGGGCTCCAAGCCCAGTGTCCAGCCTGGCCTTGGGCACTGCCAGGGATCCAGGGACAGCCACAGCTGGTGGCACTGGTGGCCTCCTGGCTGTGAGTGTCACTGCTGGCTCATGTCCAGCCTGTCCCCCCCCCCAGCAGAGGGATGGCCCCAGCCTGGCTGAGCAGCTGGGAATTGTCCCCACACCTGCTGGGAATTCCCAGCTCTGGTGGCCTCTGGTGGCTCCGGGGTTGGTGCTGAGGTCAGGCTGGGATTGGGGCACAGCAGCTCCTCACCCTGAGCCTCTCCCAGACCAGAAAATCCAGAGAGAGGCACCGTACAGGCTGCTCCCAGCTGAGAAAAAGGGAAAATGTCCTGCCCTTGGCAGCTGGAATGGCTGAGATGGGATGAGGAGAGGAGAGGAGAGGATGAGGAGAGGAGAGGAGAGGAGAGGAGAGGAGAGGAGAGGAGAGGAGAGGAGAGGAGAGGAGAGGAGAGGAGAGGAGAGGAGAGGAGAGGAGAGGAGAGGAGAGGAGAGGAGAGGATGAGGATGAGGATGAGGATGAGGATGAGGATGAGGATGAGGATGAGGATGAGGATGAGGATGAGGATGAGGATGAGGATGATCTCGGGGTGCTCTCCCTGGCCAGGCAGCAGCAGTGAGGAACACCCTGCTCTTCCCCAGGATGGGCTGCACTGGGATCAGGCTGCAGATCCTGCAGGAGGGCTGGGGGTTGCCAGTTCAGTCTGTGCTGAGCTCTGTGACACTCCAACCCCGAGAATTCTCCCATTCCAGCACAAGGGTGGGCAATGAGGACAGCAGGAAACCTGCCTGGCCACAGAACCTCTCAGGAAATGTTGTTTTTGTGAGGATAAAAGGACAGCAAACGAAGGAGGCAAAGTCCCCGTGGTGGGTCCTGGGCAGCACCACTGAGCCTGACTGTGCTGCTCCAGCCTCTGTCTGCTGCCAAATGAGGGAAATGACCTGGGATGTTCATCCACAGCTGACAGACACAGCCAGAGCACTAAAAATAGATCTTTAGCAAGATGGAGCACTCCCTGGCCACGGCCTGGCGTGATAAATGCAGTCCCTAACAGGATCAAGAAATGTGGGGTTTGCTCTCAATAAACTGAAACCTAAGCAGTGAACGATAAAACCTGAGCACGGCTGGGTTTCTGTGCCTACAAATTTGCTGGGAATAAAGCAGTTACAAGAGATTAAATGAGAAATGAGGAGTTTGGTGAGCAGGGCACAGCACAGAGAGGAGCAGGGCTGAAGGGAAGCATCCCTCACTGCTGCTGTAAACCCATCAATTTCCAAAAAGCACAATTTCAAACCCTTGGCTGTAATGAGGGTGGGTTTAGGGGACTGGGAGGGATGGAGGGATGGCACCTGTGGCTCCTTGTGTGAATCTGTCTGTGCCTCAGGCTGACACTCAGGGCTCCCAGTGCCCTTGGCTCCCATTCCCAGCTCCGAGGGCTCAGACATTCCCACAGCTGGGGCCGAGCAACCTCCCTGACTTTTCCTAAAAAATGGAGGATTTGTCATCCCTTCTGTGCCATTCTCAGCTTGGCAGCAGCAGCAGCAGCAGCAGCAGCACGAGCTGCCTGGAGGCACAGCAAACCCTGCCCAAATCCTGGGAATAATCCCTGGCTCCTGCCCTGATTAAATCCTGGGAATCATCCNCATCCCCAGCTCCTGCTCTGCCTGAATCCTGAGAATCATCCCCAGCTCCTACTCTCCCAAATCCTGGGAATCATCCCCAGCTTCTACTCTCCCAAATCCTGGGAATCATCCCCAGCTCCTACTCTCCCAAATCCTGGGAATCATCCTCATCCCCAGCTCCTGCTCTGCCCTAATCTTGGGAATCAAATCTGGCTCCTGCTCTCCCAAATCCTGGGAATCATCTTCATCCCCAGCTCCTGCTCTCCCAAATCCTGGGAATCATCCCAGCCCCTGCTCGTGTTTTCCTGCACAGGCTGGGCTGCCCACGGAGCAGGGACACGTCAGGGGATGACACAGGCACAGGCAGCAGAGCTGCCTCGTCACGGGACAGAGCTCCCCCTCCTCCTCCTCCTCCTCCTCCTCCTCCCTGCTCAGCATTTCCAGGGATGCTCAGAGCTCTGCACTCACGCGGGGTGGGCAGCATTCCATCCCCAGAGGAATCCCAGGATCCCTGATCCCTGCAGGACCGTGGAGCCCCAGCTGTGCCCAGCCCAGAGCACTCAGTGCCACCTCCAGGTGCCACCTGCAGGGACAGGGCCCCCAAACCCCCCCTGGGCAGCCCCTGCCAAGGCCTGGCCACCCTTTCCAGGCAGAAATTCCTCCTGGTGTCCAAGGAAAAGAAGAGGGGGTGACATTTACCCTGCAGCAGTGCCAGGCTGGCACCTGGGGTAAGGCTTTGGGCACCTCTGGGGAGGAACCTCCTCTGTGCCCGGGTCTGGGGGTGTCCCTGAGCTCCCACTGAGCATTCCCAGCATTGCTCTTCCCAGCTGTAGGAGCTCCTGGAGAGGGCAGGACGAGCCCCTGGAGGAGCAGCGTGGGTGCCACCAGCACAGCGTGGTCACCAGATCAGCCCTTCAGGAGGAGGAGAGGGGCATTGGGCCATCCCCCAGGGCTGACAGGACCCTGAGGAAGCAGGATGGGCAGGACAAGGCCCAGCAGGCCCGTGGGGATGAGGTGGAGGAGCTGCTCTCCCCATGCCGAGCAGCCCCTGTGGCCCCACAGCTGCTGCAGGCATGTTGGGAAAAGCCAGCCCCTCGTGTCCCAGCACAGCTCCTTTGATCTCCGGCAGGAGAAGCTCTCCAGCTAATTCAGAACACACGGACACGGCGTGTGACGCACACCCAGAGCCCCTCTGGGCACCTCGGGGTCCCTGCCCGGGCTGCACAGGGCAGGGGGGACACCTGAGAGGAGCTTCACCTGCCCCTGGCAGCCAGCAGTCCACACTGCCCTGTCCCTCTCGGATCTGTCCTGCCCCTCTCAGGTGTGTCCTGTCCCTCTCAGAGCTGTCCTGTCCCTCTCAGATCTGTCCTGCCCCTCTCACATCTGTCCTGCCCCTCTCAGGTGTGTCCTGTCCCTCTCAGATTTGTCCTGTCCCTCTCAGGGCTGTCCTGTCCCTCTCAGATCTGTCCTGTCCCTCTCAGGTGTGTCCTGTCCCTCTCACATCTGTCCTGTCCCTCTCACATCTGTCCTGTCCCTCTCAGATCTGTCCTGTCCCTCTCAGATCTGTCCTGTCCCTCTCAGGTGTGTCCTGTCCCTCTCAGATCTGTCCTGTCCCTCTCAGAGCTGTCCTGTCCCTCTCAGATCTGTCCTGTCCCTCTCAGGTGTGTCCTGTCCCTCTCAGAGCTGTCCTGTCCCTCTCAGATCTGTCCTGTCCCTCTCAGGTGTGTCCTGTCCCTCTCACATCTGTCCTGTCCCTCTCACATCTGTCCTGTCCCTCTCAGATCTGTCCTGTCCCTCTCAGATCTGTCCTGTCCCTCTCAGGTGTGTCCTGTCCCTCTCAGATCTGTCCTGTCCCTCTCAGAGCTGTCCTGTCCCTCTCAGATCTGTCCTGTCCCTCTCAGGTGTGTCCTGTCCCTCTCAGAGCTGTCCTGTCCCTCTCAGAGCTGTCCTGTCCCTCTCGGGGCTGTTTCTCATGGACACAAATCCCACTGTGTGTCAGCAGCTGCTGCCCCGAGGTGTTCAGCACCAGCTCCAGGGCTGGAGGCTGCTGGGGAGCAGACAGGACCCTGCAGGGTCCCTGTCCTGTCACCCACCCCTCTGAATTTCCACAGCCAAGTGAGAACAGATCCCTCCAGCTCTGAGCTGCAGACAGCAGAGCAGGGTGAGCACCGCTGTCACTTCTCCTGGACTGACCATCAGGGAAAAATGAAATTAAAAGTTTTCCTTCTTTGAAAGAAGAAAAAAGCAACTGCCTTTTTTTTTTTTTTTTTTTTTTTTTTGGTTCAGCTCCACTCACAGTGACAGGCACTGCTGTTTGGGGCCAGGTTATGGAATCCTGGAATGGGTTGGCATGGGAAGGGACCCAAAATTCTCACCCCATCCCACCCCTGGCATGGCAGGGACCCCTCCCACTGTGCCAGGGGGCTCCAAGCCCAGTGTCCAACCTGGCCTTGGGCACTGCCAGGGATCCAGGGGCAGCCACAGCTGCTCTGGGCACCCTGTGCCAGGGCCTGCCCACCCTGACAGGGAACAATTCTCGTGCAATATCTAATCCAAATTTCCCCTCTCTCAGTCTGAAGCCATCCCTTCTCACCCTGCCCCTGTGAATTGTCCCTCTCCACCTCCTGGAAGGTCCCCACAGAACCCCCTCCCCTCCAGCTGAGCAGCCCCCAGCTCGCTGTGCCACAGGGGCTG
>JAGMWU010001735.1:0-10825 GCA_018697195.1 Certhia americana | reverse complement strand
ATCATACCAGGTGCCATGCTATCTCCCAAGGCCAGCGGCAGTGGGGAGGTGCCCAGGGGTGCATATAAGCGCCACCGGGTGCCAGGCAGGTCTATCCTCACGAGTGGCAATGGCTCTGCTGTGGGTGTTGAGTTGCCTGGCACTGGCGGGCTTTGCCCGTGCCGCCCTCCCTGAGAGTGCGTGGGGTCGTGGGGCTTGGCGGGGCGGGCTCGGGGCTCGGGCGGGCGGGAGTGGTGAGGAGGGAACACGGGGCCGGGGTGGCCGGAGCCGCCGTCCCACGCCTGCCTGTGTCCCGCAGACTGCGGCGTGCCCGCCATCACCCCCGTCATCCGTGGCTACAACCGCATTGTCAACGGGGAGCCGGCAGTGGCAGGGTCCTGGCCATGGCAGGTGTCCCTCCAGGTGAGAGCCCGCGGCGGGCCGGGGGCAGGGGCGGGTGCCGTGTGCGGGCCCGGGCACGGAGCACGCCGGCGGCGGTGCCGGTGGCCGTGCCGGGTGCTGAGGGCAGCTCTCCCCGCCAGCGCTACAACGGCTTCCATTTCTGCGGCGGGTCCCTGATCAGCGAGAACTGGGTGGTCACCGCTGCCCACTGCGGCGTCAGGTAGGCACGGGCTCTGCTGCCGGCCGGGCCGGGTCTGGGCACGGGCACAGGGTGCCCAGGGAACCCCCTGTCCCGCTGCCCCGTGCTTAGTGCCTGCCTGTGCCCAGGAAAACCGACACCGTGGTGGTGGGCGCCTACGACCAGGACGCACCCGGCCCTGATCAGCAGGAACTGAAAATCGAGAAGGTACCTCCGGGGTGGGCTCCGTTGTGCCCGCGGGATCCCACGGCCGCCACAGGCGGCCTGGGGGCTTATGTCTGGGTCCCTCTTGTCCTGGGGTTTGTGCTCCTGAGGAGTCCCCGGTTCCCCTTATCCTGAGGGTCAGGGTTCCCTGCACATCCCCACATCCCTGCACTGCAATCCCCTGGAGTGTCCCTGCTCCCACTCGTCCCTCAGGTCAGGTCCCCTGGATGTCCCCACGTTCCCAAGAAACTCCCAAGGGATAGGGGTTCAGGCCTCAGGGCCCATTTCATCCCCACAAGGGAAGTGACCTGGGGTGTCCCTGCTCCCCTGCGTCTCCGCAACTCAGACACCCTGCCATCCCGGGATGCACAGGAGCAATTCCCGGGGTCGCCACTGATCCCCGAGGTGCCTACCGATCCCTGTGGAGTGCCCAGTGCCCAGCATCCCTGCAGGGGATGCAGGTGCTGAGAGCAGCGCTGCCTGCTTCAGGTCTTCAAGAACCCCAAGTTCAACATGCTGACCATCCACGACGACATCACCCTGATCAAACTGGCCACCCCGGCACAGCTGTCAGATCGCGTGTCCCCCGTCTGCCTGCCCAAGGCCACTGACGAATTCCCGGGGGGAATGACCTGCGTCACCACTGGCTGGGGGCTCACTGACTCCAGCGGTAACTGCATTTTCTTGTCCCCATCCCCGTTCCAGTCCCCTGCTTCATCCAAATCCCCATCCTTGTCTGCTGTCTTCCCTGTGCCCTTCCTCATCCCTGTGGTCAGTCCCTGTCCTCACCTGAATCATAATGCTCACGCCAATCTCGTATTCGCATCCCCAACCGAATCCGAATATGAATCGCCGTCCCATTCCCGTGTCCCCATCTTCATGCCAGTCCCGTTCCTCATGCCCATGAGCAATCCCCAACCCTGTCCCAATGCTGTCCCCATCTCCACCTCATCCGGTCCTGTCCTCGTCCCCGTCCCAGCCCTTTCCCCATCCCCGCTGCGCTCCCGGTGCCGGTGCCGGCGCTGACGCCCGCCGCTCCCCGCAGCCTCGCACACGCCGGCGGTGCTGCAGCAGGTGGCTCTGCCCCTGCTCACCAACACGCAGTGCAAGGAGTTCTGGGGCTTCCGCATCCGCGACGTGATGGTCTGTGCGGGCGCCGACGGAGCCTCTTCCTGCATGGTAGGTGCCCCCGGCCCCCGCTGCGCCCGTGTCCCCCGGGCCCCGCCGCGGCGCTCACCCGCTGCCCCGTGCAGGGCGACTCCGGCGGCCCGCTGGTGTGCCAGAAGGACGGCGCCTGGAACCTGGTGGGCATCGTCTCCTGGGGCAGCAGCACCTGCGACACCAAGACGCCCGGCGTGTACGCCCGCGTCACCAAGCTCCGCGACTGGATCGACTCCATCCTGGAGGCCAACTGAGGCCTGCAATAAACGCTGCCACCCCTTGAGCACACTGTGTCCTTGTCACCGTGCCGGAACGGACGGGAGCGGGGCGTGGGGCAGGCGGGTGGCCGGGAGACTGCCGGCTGAGGATGGGGGCATGCGGAGGGGCTGGGGTCAGTCCTCTGGGCATGAGGACACCTGCCCAGGAGGGCTGAGAGGCTTGGGGACACCTGTCTGGGAATGGGGACAGATGGACCGAGGCACATGGGGACTCCTGCTTGGGAGGGGAGGAGCATGGGGACATGTGGTCTCTTGTGGTCTCTTGTGGTCTCCTGACCAGCTGCGGGGATTCTTGCGCAGACATGGGGACACCTGTGAGGGTAGGGGCCATGGTGAATGCAGTGACTCTGCTCAGGCAGGGGACAACACGGGACAACACGATCTCAGGCACTGTTGGGACCCAGGTCCCCCCATCAGGGCCACGCTGGCGTGTGGCTGGAGCCACCTTAAGGTGTCAGTGTGGGGGAGGGACAGACAGGCTGCGGGGGAGGGCGATGTCCTGCTCCGGTGCAGTTCGCATGTCGCCGTTGTTGTCCCGTTTCGACATGGCCCTGCGGAGGGTGCTGGCACTGGGGGCAGCCCTGGGGCGCCGCAGCTGCTGCTCCAAGGTGGGGCCGGCGTTCCGGAGGGCGCTCAGGTCCTGACGTGGCCACTCGGCCTCGTGAGCATGGCCTTGATCAGACCCTGGCCACTGCACGCGTGACGGGTCCGCGTTGTTCCCCCCGCAGCCCTCGCTGCCCCCCGACTTCGTGGAGGCCCTGAGGGCCGTGGTTGGGGCCCCCAATGTCTCCACGGCCACAGCAGTGCGGGAGCAGCACGGCCACGATGAGTCCATGCACCCGTGAGTGCCCCTGGAGCTGGGAGCCCTGGGGAGGGGTCTGGGGAGGGCCATGGGAAGCAGAAGGGTCATAGGGAAGAGATCTGGGGCTGGGAAATGCTTGGGTAGATCAGGGGCTGTGGGGAGGGGAAGGGGCATGTGACGGGCCCGAGTTTGGAGAAGGAGCATGGGGAGGTGAAGTGGTTAAGTCTGCTGGTCAGTGGTGCTGCCTGTCCCCCCAGCTGTGCCCCCCCGGACGCCGTGGTGTGGCCCCAGGCGGTGGGGCAGGTGCAGGAGCTGGCAGCCCTCTGTCACCGCTGCCGTGTGCCCATGGTGCCCTTTGGCACGGGTACGGGCCTGGAAGGAGGCGTCAATGCCGTGCAGGTATCGGCTCCCCCGGCTCCTCTGACCCCCCCAGGGGCTCTCGGTGCCCGGCTGTGCCCAAACCCCCGGGGTGCCCCTGTGCCAGGGCGGCGTCTGCTTTGACCTGAGCCGCATGGACGCCATCGCGGAGCTGAGCCTGGAGGACTTCTCGGTGACAGTGGAGCCCGGTGTCACCCGCAAGGCCCTCAATAAGCACCTGCGTGGCACCGGGCTCTGGTTGGTACTGTGGGCATGAGGGGGGTTAGGAGCTGGGGATGAAGACACAGTTGAGGAGCCATGAATTGTAGGGTGTCCATAGGTGTGCTGTGATTCCATGTCTGTCACAGAGGTGCCTGTAAGACTGAGGGTGCCATGGCTCCTGAGGTTCTGGAAGGGATGGATAGCCAGGACCAGCAATGCCTGGGGTTGGGGGCTGCCATCCTCTCCACTACCCCAAATCCACAGCTCTCCTGGTGGCCATGGCCCCTGGTAAGGTGCTGCAAGGGACAATCTGTGCAGCCCCAGTGCCCTGCACTGCGACCCCTCATTTCCCCCCAACCATCTTAGGCCCATTCCTTGTGCCCCATTAACCCCCTTTGCACCAGCAGTCTCCAAAAGCTAGGAGATCTTCTAGGAGGACAGGATCTCCCCACCCCAGCCAGTACACACAGATATCCAGGAGATAAGGGATGTTTCTAGGCAAATCTTTATACTGCTGAGGGACTTGGGGCCAAGATGTGGAGGGGGCTGCCACTTGGTAGCTCCGGGAACCAGCGGAAGCTTCCCCTGTGTTCAAAAGGCACCAATTTCGGTTCGCGTTTCGGTTACAGTTGGTACTGTAGCACAACCAGAGACGTGAGAACGCACAGGTTAGCCCCTTCCTGCCCCAGCAGCTCCTCACCACACCTTACCCCCCTGGGGACCCCTATCCCCAGCCTCCAGCACACAACCCATCTCTGTCACACTGTCCCACCATCACAAGGGATGGCTTCCACACCATTAGGATCTCCTGGCTACCATAGTGTCCTCCCAAGAGCAGACCAGCCACAGCATCTCAAATTGCCAGGCATCCTTGCCACACCAGGGACATGGCCTCTTGGCCTTCAGCCCTGAACTGGTTGCCGGTTTTGGATGGAGAGAAGACAACAGGGAAGGAGTGGACATAGATCCACCTCGCAGCTTTGCTTCGTTATGGGCACAGCTCAAACCATTCCTGGCCCCTGGCCAGAGGGAGGAGGAAGGGGTATGACAGCTGCAGCCCCTCACCTCTGTTACCACAGAGTCCGAGCCCCCCGGCATGCACGGCAGTCTCTATGTACATATGTTTGCTTACACCGGGAGGCGAGGACTTGCATGGATGGGAATGCATGTCTGGGGAAAGGTGGGAGCCAGAGAGAGGGGACAGTGGCCCTGAGGCCATCACATGGCTGCCAGCTGGCCCAGAACCATCCTGAACTGCTGTGTGCTGTTGGCGAGGTCCTTGACGCGCTCCACCATGTCCTTGGAGGCGGAAGGAGACGGGTAGTGGAGGGCAGCTGCCTTGGTGGTCATCACAATCTCCTTGAGCATCTCACAGAGGAGGTTGCTGTAGTGCATCACCTTGTGCTGGACGTCCTGGGCCTTGGCTTGGCGGGACAGTGTGTCCCCAATGAAGACGAGCTTGTGGGCGCTGAGGATGACAAACTTGCTGTGGGCCACAAAGATCTTGGGAGGTTGGTTGGTGCTGACGGCAGTGAAGAAGGCATCGACAGCATTGGTGAGTGTGGTGAGGTTGGCCTCGCACTGCTCCAGGTAGAAGAGGAGGAGCTGTCGGTCAGCAGGACACAGTGTGCCACCACCCCGCGCGGGGCTGTAGTGCTGGGGGGGGCTCCAGTTGGACAGGTCGTTGTCGATGGGGCGTGTCACCTCCTGTTCCAGCCGCTCAAACTGCTTCAGCTGTGGGAGAGACAGGTGTGGGGCAGGGTGGCCATTGAGCTAGCATCTGCACCCCTCCACTGCCACCAGCCCCAGGGAACACAGTGAGGGACAGTGTCAGCGCCAGGACAATGCCAGGCTTCTCTACAGGATCAAGGTGCCTACACCTCTCTTCATTGGCATAGCACTGGTAGGGAAAGCAAGGTATAATGCACCATGGGAACATCCAGGGAAGAGGGCTGTGGTCAGACCAGCAGCAGAGGTTACGAGGAAAGCAAGACATGGAGCCCTGTATGCCCCAAGTGCTGTGTGCAGCAGCACCCACCTGCCTGCCCCAGTGCCCTTACCTGCTGGTGCTCCAGCTGGTCTTTGCTCTGCCGGATGATGTTGCCTTTCTCTAGAAGCTCCTTCTGGGTCTTCTCAAACTCCTCCTTGCCCTGCAGGGGCATGACATGGAAGGGGTCAGCAACATCAGGCTTGCCAGAGAGCCCCCACCTGCCCTGGGACACCCCTGGTCAACACAGCCCTCAAGCTAGAGGGTAAGAGCAAAACACAGGCGGAAGCAGAACTGCCTAATCCCGCCTGTGCCAGGGAGCCACCATCATAAATGCTCCCTGTGGGAAGCAGCCCCCATACCCATGCCCACCTGGAGATGGACATAGTCATAATCCTCCATCCAGCCGCTCTCACTGTTCTCGTAGGGCCCATCAGGTGACTCCTGGGCCAGCAACTTGGGAGGGGAGGGCAGGGGCCGTGACTGGATGCTGCTGGCCTTGTCGGAGGGGTGAGGGGGCCCATGGCCACCACTCTCCACCGCCGGTTTTGTCCGTTTGAAGAGAAGGGAGGCATTGCCATGCAGGAAGGAAGCCAACTGCTTGGTGTCATCCGGAACACCACGCGAGTGCATGATGAAGTGCTCCAAGTCATCTGTGCCTGGCTTGGTGCTGGCCAGAGCACTGGGGGCCCAGTGGCAAGCATCCAGTGCTTGGCCATGCCGTGCCAGGGCCTGGTAGACCTCCTCCATCTTCTGCAGCTGCTTGCTGAGCTTGGTGTAGAGGGAGCGGTCAGAGGCCTGGGCAGCATTGCCCACTGCCCCTCGGGCAAACTCCAGCAGGTCCCGGAGGGCCGTCCGGACGCCCTCGGCCGCCCCACGGATGTTGGCAGCATTCACCTCCATGTGCTCGGGGCTGCGCCAGTTGGTGCTGATAAAGGACATGAGGTAGGAGACAGCGCTGCTGACGCCACTCTGGAGCTTGGCCAGTGTCTCCATGGCGGCATCCAAGTCCAGGGAGAACTCCTTGCCGGCTCCCTTAGCCGGCTCCTTCACTGGTACCACGTCCAGTGAGGAAGTGGAGATGTTGCTGCGGGTGCTGCCTGTGCTGGAGGCTGAGAGGCGCTTGGCATCAGCACCTTTCGCCTCACGGTCTACTTGTGGTGGGACATCATAGATGTACTCGCCCTCCGTGTCCACAGAGCCCTTGCCTGGGGCATGCAGGTCCCGGGGCACATCGTACACCTCTTGGGAGGGGAAGGTGGATCCCCCCAGCTTCTTCAGGCTGGGGGGCACATCGTAAATCTCGTGGGAGTGTGGCAGCTCAGGAGCACCTTTCCCAGCTGCCGGGGGCACATCGTAGACATCCTCTGGCAGGTAGGGCTCCTGCTGGGCCAGGATGAGGGGGTGGCGGGAGGGGTCGAAGGCTTTCTGCTTGGCAAAGGCGGGTGGCACATCATAGGTCTCCTCCCGTGCTGGGCCATCTGGCACATCCTTGCTTACTGAGGGGGGGACATCGTACACCTGCAAAGGCAGAGCAGTGGCACTGTCAGCACTGCTAGGAGAGCTGGCCTGGGGCAGGTGTGGAGGTGCAAGCTGGCTGCCCTGAGCTGTGGGGCATGCAAGTGCCAGCACTGGGCACCCAAGATGGCACTGGGTGGGCACCAGGATGAAGCCATGCACCCCGGGGGTACCCCTGCCCTTTAGGAAAGGAATCAAAAAATCCTAGAGCAGCCCAGGTTGATAGGGACTTCGAAAGATCATCTGGTCCAACCTCATCCCCTGAATGTGAACATCCAGTAAGGAATTCCTTGGTAATCTGAAAGCCTACAGTGCCAGAGCCATTACCACATCTCTGGGGAGACTGATCTAGTAAATTATTTTTCTCCCTGTAGAAATCTGTTTGTCATTTTTACACAAAGAAGTTGGGAGCTTCCCAGCAGCACTTACAGTTTGGTGCAGGTTCTTCTCCACGCTGGGAGGGACATCATAGATCTCCTGTCCTGGGTCCTGCCCATTGGGACCCTTCACTGCCATGGGAGGGGTGTCATAGACCTGTAGGGGGGGAAACATAGGACAATGTGTCAGAGATGGTGTGTCCACCCACCTCCTCTCAGGGACCAGCTGGGAGCAGTGGAAGTGCTCAGAAGGAGCACCAAGGTCGATGAAGTATGGTTTTGGGTGTAATTTAGCCTGGATCTCAGGCTGTGACAGATCATCTCCCATTCTTAACAGCAGAGCCCCCAAACAGCCTCACCTCCTGGCTGAACTGGCTTGGGACCCCTCCTCGGACAGGTGGCACATCATAAATCTCCTGGGAGCCCGTGGAGATGAGGTGACGAGGGAAATCGTACTCAACCTGCTCACCCTTGGGGGAGTCATAGACATACACCTGGCCCACACGGGTGGGCACCAGCACCTGGAAAGAGGCAAAAGACATGATGTGGGCACCACCGAGCATCTCCCACCCTGCATCATTCCCCCAAAACACAGCAATGGGGCCAGAGAGACGATGGTTGCTGAATTCCGTACTGGATTGCCTGGAATTAGGGTCTGCCCGGTGCCACGGGAGGGCGCTCCCCGGCCGGGTGTGCGGCGGTGCCGGGGACGGGATGATATCACCGGTTATTTATAGCGGCGATAGAGTCTCAGCGAGAGACAAAGCCCGGCCGGCACGGCCGTGTCGAGCAGAAAGCAACGGCTGATCCAGGCGTGGGTTGGGGTCTGCCAACGCCTGGAGATCCCTGCCCACAGCTCCGTGCCTGAATGGGTCATTTCATGGTGACACCGGAGCGGAAAAAGACCAAATCCAGAGGGTAACAGCACCCTGCCCAATCAGTGCCAAGGAGGGCTAAGGTGTTGGGCTGGCTTTTCCTTTTTGAATGTTCCTTGTGCCCTGGCTGTGATTTGGCAACTCCCTCCGCTCACTGGCTGCTTCCCAGAGGTATGAGTTGGAGTAGCCTTCCCGGAAAACTCAATAGTGAAAGCACCTCACTCCTCTTCCCCAGGATGACGTGCCAGGGAAGGGGCAGAGCCAGGAGGCTGGTGTCCAGGATGGAGCCGTTGGGCTCCATGCTAGGGACAGCCTGGTGGCTCATCCTTGTCTCACCAGCATACCTAGCAAGTACTAGCAGGCTGCCTGGCACAGTTGGGAAATGCTGGCACTGCCTGTCTGTTCCTATGTGTGCTCCCAGGAGGAGCAAAACCTCACAAGCATTGTACTGAGCACCAGAGCTACTTCCACAGATCCAGAACCTGGCATCCCAAAACAGCTTTGGGTTACCAACACTCTGTGGCCATAGCAGACACAATGCCATGCCCTAGGTGACACCAGCAGAGCCCACACAAGAGACCACAAGGACCAGAGTGCTGAATGCTGTGCCAGCCCCAAGAGGGGTAGCTCACACCAACCGGGGCACCTCAGCCACTACAGGGACTCTCCCAGTGCACCCAGTCGTGCCAGCAGTGTGGGCAAGGATCCCCACACAACCCCAGCAATGGGCTGCCCACTCCAAGAGCAGCAAGCTGAGAAGCTCAAGCTGTGCCACCTACTCACACCCTTGGACCACAGAGCATGCCACAAACAGAACACACTCCCCACTTCAGTCTCCCCATCCTACCTTTGCCTGGGGTTTGTGCCCTTCCCAGTTCCTCATGTCCAATGATGGTGGCACCTGGTAGATTTCTTGAGCCTGACCAGCTGAGGGAGGAACCTGGTAGACATCCTGGGGGGGACTGGCAGAGCCCCCTGGGTACGCCTCTGCTGCCTGGCCCAGGGAGGGGGGCACCTGGTAGATTTCCTGGCCGGGGCTGGGGAAGGTGTGGGGAGTTGCCTGCTTCGGGTAGGTGGAAGGCTGCTTAGCTGGGGCAGGAGGAAACTGTCCAGTGGGTGCTGAGCCCGGGTACAGACCCTGCTGTCCCTTGTTGGGGACTGGCATCAGATAGACATTGTCCCCTTGGGGGGCATAAGCAGGGTGCATGGGTGTGTACTGCGAGGCGGGTGACAGCGGTGTGAAACCCCCTTGGTGGTGGAAGGGCAGAGCCGGCTGGGGTACCGATGGCTGCGGCGGTGCCTGCCCCTGTGCCGGTGCAGGCGCTTGCTGCTGCGGCTGCTTCTTGTCGTACATCCCCACGAGGATCTTGAGGCGGTTCCCGGGAACGATGCCCTGCCGGCCATGGAGCGAACAGAGCCACCAGCCGTCCAGCCCCTGCGTGTTGCGCTCCAGCACCGTCATGATGTCGCCCTTGCGGAAGGAGAGCTCGTCCGGGGACTCGGCCACGTTGTCGTACAGCGCCTTGGCCAGCACGTTCTGGAAGACAGCCCCGCGCCGGGGCGGTGAGCCGGGCCCCGCCGGCCGGTGGGGCGTCATCCCGGCGGGCGACAGCGGGGCGACAGCTCAGCACCGGGACGGAAGCCCCCGCGGGGCTTCACCGCGCAGCTCTCTCCAGCTGGATCACCCCGCTCTAGCCACCGCGGGATTCCTCGCAGGAGCAAAACCCACCCTTCCCAGAGGTGGTGCTGGGAAGGGGCCGGGCCCTTCCGCCTCCCCGGTTTCGGGGGGCCTCCTCTGCCTCTCCCGCCCCTTCCCTCCGCCGACTGGGAGGAAGTGCCGGGGCGGTGAGTCAGCCGTGGCCATGGCCATCGCACGGCACTCGTCCCCGGGCTCGGGCCCTTTCCACCCCACGGGGTTCCCGAGCCGGGCCCCGGCGGCACCTGCCAGCGCTGCTCGGGGCCGTGGCGGCGGGACAGGTCGCGGCCCGCCCGGGCTGGTAGGGCCGGACTCCCGCCTGTCCCGCGGCCCTGCCCGCCGCCGGTGCCGCCCCGCCCAGCGGGGCGGAGGCCTGGGGAGGCCCCTGGCCCCGTTGGGCCCCCGGGAATACCGCAGCGCCCTGACCCGCCGGGAGCGAGGGGAGGGGGGGGGGACGGGCAGGCAAGGCCTGGCCGCCTCGGAGTGGGGGAGCTCGGCCAAGGTCATGCCAGTGAGATCGGCCGCACAGGAGAGGCCCTGCCCGGGCCGAGCGGTGAGGGGGCTGCGGCCTTCCTCCTCGTCCTCCTCCTTCTCCAACAGGACCCCCCAGCAGCCATTCCCCCGCGCCCTACCTGTCCCCGCACACGCCCCCGTGCCCGCCCCCGTGCCCCCGCTCACCAGGTAGTTCATCTTCCCGCGGGGCCGCTCCGGCCGCAGCGAGGGCGGCGGGCCGGGAGCGGGGCCGGGGTCGAGGGCCGGGCCGGGCCG
>JAGMWU010001715.1:0-10917 GCA_018697195.1 Certhia americana | reverse complement strand
CGGGCAGAACCGGCAGAGCCGAGTCTTGTCGGGATCGAGGAGAGCCCGGGCCGGGGAGATCAGCGCTGCGGTGTCGGGAAGGCCCGAGCCGGCTCTCGCAACGCGGCAAGCCGAGCTCGTTTTTAGTTCGGGAAATCTCATTTCGGGCGCAGGGAAAGCTGTGTCGGCGTGTTGGAAAAGCGTGGGAAGGGCTGGCCGGAGCGGGGAGAGCTGTGCCGGGGTGCTTGGAAGGCAGAGGAAGGCCCGTCCCGAGTGAGCCGAGCCCGTTTTGGGATCGAGGAGATTTCGGGAGGGGGGGGAAAGCAGTGCCGCGGGGAAGGGAAGGGAAGACACGGCCAGACCGGGAGCAGGGAGTGCTCGGCCCATTTTGAGATCTCGGAAATCCCGTTTCATGTGCTGCTGTGTCTGGGAAGGCCTGGCCTAGGAGTGGGGAGAGCCGAGCCCGTTTGGGGATATGGGAAATCCGGTTAGAGGAGTGGGAAAAGCTGGGCTGGGGTGTTGTGAAGGCTCGGTAAGTCCTGGCTCACGAGTGCCTGGGAAAGCCGAGCCTATTTCGAGACCAAGGAGATCCCAAAAAAGATTTTGGGAGTGGGGAGAGCTGTGCCAGGTTGTCAGGAAAGGGAGCAGGGAGAGCTGAGCCTGCTTGGATCGAGGAGACCCCATTTGGGGAGCAGGCAGATCTCTCCTGGGGTGTCGGGAAGCCCTGGCTTGGGAATGGAGAGCACCAAGGCCGTTTTGGGATTGAGGAGAGCCTGTTTGAGGAGTGGGGAGAGCTGTGCTGGGATGCAGGGAAGGCCTGCCTTGAGGATGAGGAGTGTCTGTGCCATCCCGGTGCTGTTGGCGTGTGGGGTCTGTTCCAGTGGCTCCCCTGGGCCTGCCCAGGGCTCTGTGCACTTTCCCTTAACCCTGTTCCCAGCTCCCAGCTCACCATCAACACAGCTATCGTGTACATGCATCGTTTCTACATGGTGCAGTCCTTCACCCAGTTCCACAGAAATGTAAGTGCTGGGATCTGGGGGTGGGGGGCACTGGGAACCCCTCCTGCTGCTGCCTGGGTGGGGGACCCAGCTTGGGAGGAGGTTTGGCAAGGGAGAGAGACCCTTTTCTCTCTCCAGGCGGTGGCCAGACACGAACAGCCTTTGTTCCTTGAAGGAATATTGAGAATCTCCCTGATTTATATGCTTTGGTCGTGAATTTAGTGGCTTTTTAAACAAACAGAGCGTTTTCCTCCCCAGTCGGTGGTGCCAGCAGCGCTTTTCCTGGCAGCCAAGGTGGAGGAGCAGCCCCGGAAGCTGGAGCACGTCATCAAGGTGGCACATGCCTGTCTACACCCCCAGGAGCCTCTGCTGGACACCAAGAGTGAGGTAAGTGTGGGGATGGAGCTTTGGGATGTGCTGTGAGCTCTGGAGCTCCCGAGGAGCGGGAATGGCGGCCGGAATCGCGCGGCTCCGGCGGCTCCTCGACCCTCCCGAGGTGCTCAGGGGCAGCTTCTCAATCCAACCTTTCCTGCTCCAGACAGATTTGGGCTTCCCCGCTCTGTGCCAAGCTTTTTCTCCTCTGCTGCACACCTGGATCAAGGTGTGCTGTGTGTGCCAGTGTCCCTGGAGTGCTGCTGAGGAGGGTGTGGAGCAGAGGAGCTCTGCTGTGGGAGCAGCTTGTCCCAACACCTGTCTCAGTGGGTTAAAAACGTTGCTGACCCCTCATCTCTGCAGACAGCTCAATTTCCCAGGAGCTGAGCAGCAAATCCTGCTGGAAGGGGCAGCTTTTTCCGTGGAAGCTGACAGAAAATTCAAAACCCAAAAAGGGCAGAAAAAGCAGCTGATTCCTGCACTGCTCGTGTGCTACCCCAGGAGTGTGGGGGACCAGCACCCAGGGCCCTCCCCAAACACTCTGATCCCTCTTTCTTAGAATCTCCAGCTGGTTTGGGTTGGAAGGATCTTAAATCCCATCCCGTTCCACCCACCTGCTGTGGGCAGGGACATTTTCCGCTAGCCCAGCTTGCTCTAAGCTCCATCCAGCCTGGCCTTGAACACTTCCAGGGAATTTGTGCCAGTCCCCCCCGTGCAGGGAAGATTCCCATTTTTTGCCCTGGAGTGAAGGGTGTTAGGAATGTGCAGGCTTGATCCGAGTGCCTCTCCGTGAGTAACCTGCCTGTCCTCTCAACCCCAGGCTTACCTGCAACAAGCCCAAGACCTGGTCATTCTAGAGAGCATAATCCTACAGACCCTGGGTAAGTTCCTCGAAGCGGCCGGACTGCCACACGAATCCCAGAGCCAGGAGAATTCCACAGGCTGGAGAGCCTCACCCCTTCCACAGAGTGCACACAACAAACCCCGTTTTTCAACCCGACTCCTGTTTTAACATGAATTTTTCAGGCTTAATGCTGAGAGATTGAAGTGTGGTTTGTCTCTTTGTTTGTTTTTTTTTTTTTTTTTTTTACCCTAAAAAACCCAGGGTTTGTGCTGCTTGGACACTGGCCCTTGTCTTGCGTTGTGCTTTCTGGCTGAATCACAAAATCATGGAATGGTTTGGGTTTGAAGGGACCTTAAGGACCATCCAATTTCAGGCCATAATGCTCTAGTTCTGTTGCAGGAAGCAGTTTGTATTGAGAGACGTCATAAAAAATGGGTTAAAAGTGAATATTTTGATCAAATAATTAAACGGGGTGAAAATCCCCAGACCTCAACAAACCAGGAACAGTTTTTGGGTATTTTTGGAACTAGGAGTCTCCACGTAGGGCTGTGGCTGGTGGAGCTGGTGCCCTGTTTCATTATAAAATGTACTTGTTAAAAGTTGTGTTCACTAACAAACCTTCTGTTTCAGAGGCAGTTTGTAGGTAGATTTTTCCCTCCAAAAGAACAGGATTTGTTTTTCCTGACTGGATTCAGAGCAGATGCCCTGCATCCCTCCTTCAGTAGGGGCAGAGGTGTTACGGGCCACAAGCCAGGGGCTAAATCAAGCCCAGTTCTGCAGCTTCTCATTTCTCCAGAGGCCTTTTTTAAACATCCCAGTTCTCCCAGAACATCCTGCAGATCTGCTGCGCACATGGACCAATTGGAATTCTTTTTTTTCCCCCTTTTAAACGCAATTCCTAAACTGAGGAGGAAGCGGGAGCGAGGATTAAACTCAGTTGTCCTCAATGCTTTAGACCCATTCAAAGGGAAAACAATCTGCTTCCTCTCAGCTTTTTGGGTGAGAGAAATTCTTTGGAGCAGATGCCATTGTCTTCGCCTTCCTCCCAGCTGTTTCAAGAGGCTTGGTCCTGCTATTTTTAAAATCCTTAATAGTTGTTTTGTTTCCAGTGAGGCCTTTCAGAAGCTGGGAGGTCTGGCAGCACCAGAGACCTTCTGGGTTTGTAGCTGGATAACTTGAGGCTTCTGGATACAGAAAAAAAATGGGCTCTTCTATTCCTGCCTGGCTCCAAGCAGGGCTGTAGGAGGGAAGGGGTGCAGGAAACGTGGATCCAGGGCTGTGCTGCTGCTTCTGATGATCCTATGTCTGTGTCCTTCCAGGGTTTGAAATCACTATTGACCATCCTCACACCCATGTGGTGAAGTGCACCCAGCTCGTCCGAGGTGAGAGGGAACTGGGAGGAAAATGTGGGGCTGGGATTGCTCCAGAGCTTGCCAGAATCCTGGAATGAGTTGGAGCTGGGAGGGCAGGGACAACTTCCACTTGCCCAGGCTGTTCCAACCTGGCCTTGGATGAGGTAGCCACAGCTTCTCTGGACAATCAGGGCCTCCCCACCCTCACCGAGAGGAATTTCTTCCCAATATCCCATCGAAATCTCACCTTTTCCAAGTGAAAACGCATTCCCCCTTGTCCTGCCACTCCCAAGTCCCATCCAGAGTCTCATTTCAGCTCTTTTGGAACCTGAAAAGCCACAACAGGGTCAGCCAGAGCCTTCTCCAGGCTGAACAATCCCAATTCTCTCAGCTTTTCCTCCCAGGAGAGCTCATCTGTCCCTTTGATTCTCAAACTAGAGGCACATTTAGATGGTTCTGGCTCTTCTGAACCACACAAAGCTCTCAGTGAACAGCAATTCCCAAAATCCTTGTGGCTGTGGCCTGCTGATCAATCTGTGGGTGGCCCGTGGTTCTTGCACTAAAATATAACATGAAAATATGCAAAGTAACACTCTGATTTTTCCTTTTTCTTGCAGCCAGCAAGGACTTGGCACAAACTTCCTATTTCATGGCTACAAACAGGTTATTATTTTATAATTTTATAATTGATTGATAATTTATCTGCTGCCTGTGGCCCCAGAGGCATCGCTCAGCCTGGGAGCAGCTGGGAATCCCACAGGAAGAGCCTTAAGAAAGGGTTCCAGCCATTTTTCCTGCCAGCTGCTGGATAAAATGAGCTGGAAAATAAGGCAGATGGGATACTCAGGAGCTTCACTGCTTACTTCATAGGAAATTAATTGTGAAATTAAAAAAAAAAAACCCACACAACAAACAAAAAAGATGGAGGGGAAATGAGAATATAAATTTTTACTTCTTTATTCCTGGGTGTTGGAGAGTTTTCACTCAACAAGGTGCTGTGGAAATTGTCTGTGAATATGGTTTGTGCCCCAGAAAAGGCTGATTTGGGGCATAAATGAAGGAAAATCAACCCCAAGTTTTTTTTTTTTTTTTGTATGGGTTGTTTTGCCCCTAAGTTTTCCCTGGAAAGAAAAATCAGCCCTAAGTTCTTAGTTTGGTTTATTTTTTCCTTAAATTTTCCCTGCAAATGAAAATCAGCTCTGGATTCTTTCTCTGATTTGTTTTGTCCCTAAATTTTCACTGCCAGCCTGATGCCAGAACTTCTGTTGGCTTTATTTCTAAATTGAATTTCCTGGATTATCAGCTTCTGACAAAGCGTGGAGTTTAATTTTTGGAACGGACAAAATCGTGGAGATGGAAAACAGTGAAGTTTTTGGGGAAATCATGGAGGGAAAAGTGGTTTAGGTGCCAACACAGGTGAAGCTGCAGGGCTGGAGATGCCTCCAAGCTCTGTGTGGGAATGTCTGGGCACGTGATTTCCCTTTGCCACCTGGGAGGTGTTCCCTGCTCACCTTCACTGTTTGTTGAGGGTGTTTCAGGCTCCAAAGGGCACCCTGTGAATTCCTGGCCTCGGGAATGCTGTGGTGGTGATGTTTGGGTAAACACAACCCTGCCACCTATTTTATCCCTGCAGCAAGAATTTCAAAGCCGTGGGATTAGGAGTTAAGGCTGTAATTGAGGGAAATCCAGGCAGAAAGTGTGAAAAAGAACTTCAGTTTTGCCTGAGAGAGTCTGTTCTGGGATGAGCTGGATTTATCCACGTGTTCCCTTTGGTTTTGTTCTGGCATTGTTACAGGGCAGAGTCAAGGCTCTTTGTTATCTTTGGGTTTGCTCTGCCAAGGATCTGAATTTCCTGGGGTTGACTTCTCTGGATAAACCCAGTATCCATGAAACTTGAGGATTTTTGGTTGTAGATGCCAAAACTTCAGCCTCTTCACTTTTTACTGATGGAAAAGTGTTGAATAGAGTGGTGAGGAGATGATGCCATGTGCCATGTCCATTTAGGAGTGGATAAATCCTACACTCAAGGATTGCATCCGTGTTTCTGTAGCTCTGGTGTTCCTGCAGGATCCTTGTAGTCCCTCAGTTCTCCTGGGCCCTGTGCTGCCCACACCTCCCAGCACTCATGGCCACACGGAAAATCAATTTATTAAGGAAAATATTTGATAAGTCACCTGGCTCTAGTTCTGTTGAGTCGCTCCATCATAAAGTGTATTCCTAAAAATCCTTTGGGAAAGACCAGACCCTTCCTAAAGCTGAAAAGGGCAGGTTTGCTCCTTGAATGCCATCCAGGAGTTGTGCTTACGAGTTTCTTCTCAGAGCAGAGGTGAGTCTGGCAGGTGACCCCAGGACTGACTTTTGTTCTTGGAGATCCCAAATTTTCTGTAGCAAAACGGGGATGAACAAGGAAACTGGTGGAGGAGATCCCAAATTAAACTAGGAATGAACAGAGATGGAGGAAATCCCAACTTTGATGCAGCAAAACAGGGATGAGCAAAAAAATGGAGAATTTTTTCTTGGAGAGCAGAGGTGGGGCTGGTCCCCAGTGACTTTCCCCCTTGGAGGGGAATCCCAAATTTCATGCATCAAAACATGCAATTTGGTGAAGGAGATCTCAAATTTCCTGCAGCAAAACCAGGATAAGTTTCACCTCAGAGCAGGGATTGGCAGGTGACCTCAGCACCGATCTTCCTCCTTTGGAGGAGATCCCAAATTTCCCGTAGCAAAACAGGGATGAGTTTCTTTTCCAAGCACAGGTGGGGCTGGCAGGTCCCCAGTGGCTTTCCCTCTCAGAGAAGCTCCCAGATTACTTCTATAAAAAAAAACTGTGAACCAAAACTGGTGGTGGAGAGCCCAAATTCCCTGTAGCAAAGCAGGCCTGAACGAGCTGTGCTGGAGCAGGATGGAGCTGGCCGTGCCCGAGGGTCGTTCTGGGGAAATCCAGAGAGCCACGTTCCCCCCACCCCGTGTCCCGCGTGGATCTGCAGCTCAGGCGTGGGAGTTGATGGCTTTTTGTTTTCTCTCCTGGTGATGTCAGCCTGCACCTGACCACCTTCAGCCTGCAGTACACCCCGCCCGTTGTGGCCTGCGTCTGTATCCACCTGGCCTGTAAGTGGTCCAACTGGGAGATCCCAGTCTCCACGGACGGGAAGCACTGGTGGGAATACGTTGATGGCACTGTAACTCTGGAGCTCTTAGATGGTAAGTTTGGGAGCGAGGTTTTTTTTTCCCCTGCAAAAGGCTCTTAAATTATTTTGGCATCGCTTGTCCTGGGTCTGATGTTCCGACACCACTTCACGGGCTCCAGGAGTTCAGGGCTTGCTGAGGTTTTCCAGGGCAGCAGCAGCTTCTGTAGCACCACAGAGAAATGAGTTTGAACGGGTCAGTGATTCCAGTCGTCAGAATTCCCCTCCTGGCACAGCTCCATCCCACCAGTAGCTCCATCTGTCAGATGAGGGGGTTGTCCTGATGGACTGGGGCTGCTCTGACTCTCCTGCTTGGGTTTGTGTCTCCTCTGCAGAACTGACTCATGAATTCCTGCAAATCCTTGAGAAAACTCCCAGCCGACTGAAACGGATCCGGAACTGGCGGGTAAGAACCTTGGACACGGGCTGTGATTCCTTGGGGGATCACAATGCAGGACAGCAAGGGAGGGAGTTGTGTGTGGACTTGGGATACTGGTGCTTGTGCTGCTTGAGTTCATCTGTTGTGAATTAATTTGTACAGAACTTTGGTTTTCCAGCTGCATTAGCAGCCCTGCTTCCAGGGGTTGGGAATTTTCCTACAAGGAGAGGGATGGGAGCAAAGTGGATTTGTAAAGAAGACCTTGCACTGTCCTGGTGAGCTGCTTGGATTAAACCAGCTCCAGCAACACCCCAAGTAAACACCCGCTGATTTGTTTTAATTCCAGGCCTCTCAAGCAGCCAGAAAATCCAAGACTGACGACCACGGCGACGATGAGAGCCTGTCAGAGCAGACAATCCTCAACATGATCTCCAGGAACAACAGCTCGGACATGAACATCGCTGGGCTCATGAGCATGTCCACATCCTCCACCGCCGGAGCGGGGCCGGCGCTCCCGGCCGCCGCCGATTCCCCCGGGGAGCCGAGCGCTGCGGATCCATCCCAGGCGGATCATTGGCATCCTCCGGCCAAGCTGGACATCCACAGGACTAACGAGAGCGCCTCGGCTGCCGAGCACCCGCAGCAGGACGGTGCTGGCTACCCCAAGCAGAACACCAAGAACGCTCCCTCAGCTAAGGTGTCCCTCAAGGAATACCGGGCCAAGCACGCCGAGGAACTGGCGGCACAGAAGCGGCAGCTGGAAAACATGGAAGCCAACGTGCGCTCCCAGTACGCTTACGCCGCGCAGAACCTCCTGGTGCAGCAGCAGCGGGAGAGGGAAGGGCAGCAGGACAGCAACCCTTCCCCGATCGTCCTGAAAATCCCCATGGCGGGGCCAGAGAACCCCGAGCGCCCGCCCGGCACCGACAAGGGTGACAAAGCTCTCAAGATGAGAATCCCGGCGGTGGGGGGAGGAGGGGAGAGGCCGATCCCCTCCAAGCAGGAGGAGATCAAGATGCGGATTAAGGTGCCGGGTCCCGGAGACAGACACGGCTCCGTGGATGAGAGCGGCGGGAAGAGCCGGGAGTACAAAGAGAAACACAAGGGCCACTCATCCAACCACCACCACCACCACCACAACCACCACTCGCACAAACACTTGCACGCCCAGCTCGGCGCCGGCCCCAGCACCGCGGCCAAGCGCCCGGGGGACTCCAAACACAGCGCCCAACCCGGTGCCGCCGCCACCCCTCACAAGGGCTACGGGCCTCTTGCCCCCACCCGCAAAAGACCCCTGCCCGAGGAGCCCCCGGCCATGCCCCACGAGCACCAGCCCAAGGTGGGCAAAGTCTCCAAAGGCCCCGGAGTGCCGTTTCCATACGCCCACCTTCCCGGGGCTGCTCACCTCCCTGGGCACAGCTCGGATTTATCCCAGCCCAGCAAAGCTCGGGGCGCTCACAAATCGGACAAGGGGCCTTCGGGGGCCAACGGGCACAACGTCAGCCAGGCCAGTGACTATCAGGACACGGTGAACATGCTGCACTCGCTGCTGAGCGCGCAGGGCATGCAGCCCACCCAGCCCCCCGCCTTCGAATTCCACTCGTACGAGCTCCTGAACCCCCGGGCTTCCAGCGGCTCCAGAGCTGCCACCAACACGGACAAGCCCCGACCACCCCCCCTGCCCTCGGAACCGCCTCCCCCGCTGCCTCCCCTCCCCAAATAACCCCCTTTTTACTACTGAGTTCGGAGCCCGAGCCCAAACCTGCAGGGCTTTTCTAAGGGCTTTTTGATCTCCACTGCCTCACGAAGAACTTATTTTATTATAATATAACTTTTATTATTGATATTTAGTTGTTAAAGCTGTGAAAGGATAAGGAACCCTTTCTCTATTCCTCCCTTTCCCCCATAGGCTCCCAGTTAGTGTTGGGCTTTGACCCCCCCTCTGGGGAACATGGGGGATATTTAAAGTATGTCACAGAAAATTTAAGATGTTTTACAAATAATTTAAGCATTAACTTATATCCTAGTGGTTTGGTTCCTTTTAATTCTGAGGGGCTGTGGCAGAGCCCAGGGGGGCTTTTAGGGAGGTTACACTCGAGATGTTGATGTTCTGAAGTTTTTGGGGCATGGAGGGATGAGGGAGGCTGAGGGAATCCCAGGTGATGGGAGCTCCTCTCCCTCCCATGGGTCCTCTTTCCTTGCCCCCCTGCACCTGTTCTGGTTTGGGATCTGGTCTCCATCCCTTGCTCCCTTCCTGCAGATCCCAGGATTTCCACTGGAAAGCTTGGGGGCACGGGGAATCTCAAGGTGGAGCACATTCCCCGTGGGATGAGAAAGTGCCAGGCTGGTCCTGTAGGCACCATGTCCGGGGCAGCTCTTCAGGGAATGACATTGGCACGTGGCTGTTCCCAGCTGAGCTGGAAGCAGCTTCTCCTGGAACCTCAGCCCAGGGCCAAGGGAACCTGCCAGGGTTTAGGTTGAAGATTTGGGAAAGCCCTATTTCCTTTCTTTTTACACCTGACTTTTCTGACCTTCAATAAACGGGTGGTCTCTGGATGGTTTTGGGAAAGTCTTGTTCCACATCGAGCTTGATTTTAGGACGAATTGCTGCTGCTAAACCCCCTCCAAGGATTTGGGGACAGATTCGGGGACGGATTTGGTCCAGTTTTGGGACCAATTAGATTTCAGGCTCCGGGCAGGGACCATCCCTTGCTTCCCTATCCTCTTTTGGGAGTCCCCCTTGGAGGCAGCGCCTCCCGGGCTGTCGAGGCTCTGCTCTTCCCGGTAGGGAGCGGTGTGGATTCGGGACCGGCTCGTGAAGCCGGGAGGGCACCGAGCGCTGCCCACGGTGATGCTTTGGGACCAAGCCGTGCCTACAGCGAGCATCTCCTGACCCAGAGCCAAAGCCCCCCCGGTTTCGTGGCCGGCGAACCCCCGGGATCACGCCCACCTGTGTCCTGGTTCGGGACCCCTCCCCGTGTCCGTGCCCGAGGCCCCTCTCCCGGGTCCCGGCCCGGGACCCCCGCCCCGCTCCCGCCGCGCCCACGTGGCGCGTTCCCGCCGCGCTGCCTCCACGTGACCCAAGAGGGGCGTGGCCTCTCCATGCCTGAGTGACTGCGAATTCAGCCAATGGCGCGCGGGAGCGCCCCCATGCTCGCCGCTGATTGGCGGACGGGCGAACCAGTGAGGTGACGGGGCGGGCGCACGGCGCGGCAGCGCGGAGGCCGCGGCGGCAGAGAGGTAAGATGGCGGCGGCGCCTCCTGATCGCAATGGGCCCCGATCTGCCCCTCAGCGCGGCCCCCGAGTGCTTCTTCAGCGTTCCTCCGGCCTGCACCATCCCGGGGGTGGGTTTCCTTCCGCTCTCCGCTCCGGCAGCGCTGTCTGGGCGCCTCTCAGGGGTGCCCCTCATGCCCGCCGCCCGCGGACAAAATGGCGGCGCCGGGGCGGCGGGAGCGCGCATGCGCGGGAGCGCGGTGGTGGAGCACGTGCGCGTGCGGAGGAGCGCCGGGATAGACCGGGATGGGCACCGGGAAAGAGGCTGGGATAGACCGGGAAAGGGGCTGGGATAGACCGGGATGGGCACCGGGAAAGGGGCTAGGATAGACCGGGAAAGGGGCTGGGATAGACCGGGATGGGCACCGGGAAAGGGGCTGGGATAGACCGGGATGGGCACCGGGAAAGGGGCTGGGATAGACCGGGATGGGCACCGGGAAAGGGGCTGGGATAGACCGGGATGGGCACCGGGAGAGAGGCTGGGATGGACCGGGATGGGCACCGGGAAAGAGGCTGGGATAGACCGGGATGGGC
>JAGMWU010001714.1:0-10920 GCA_018697195.1 Certhia americana | reverse complement strand
TTGGAAATGGGACTGGGAATGGGGACAGGAGTGGGGACAGGGACTGGGAACAAGGAAGGGGGATAGGGACCAGGAATACAGGACAGGAAGCAGGAATGCAGACATGTTCCCAGAATGGGGACAGGAACCAGGAATTAGGATAGGCACAACTCCCAAAATACAGTTGCCAGCATCATCACCCCAGATTAATGCAGCACTGCTTTGATGGTACAAAGGAGCACAGAATGGCTTGGGTTGGAAGGGACATTTAAAGGCCATCTAGTACAGTGCTCTGCAGTGAGCAGGGACACCTCTAACTACATCAGGTTGCTCAGAGCAAGAGCTTGAATGTCTGCGGGGATGGATGCCCACCTCTCTGGGCAACCTGTGCCAGGCTTTCAAAACCCACAGTGTAAAAAATATCTGTCTTATGTCTAGGCTGAATCCAGAATAATCTCTTAGACTAAAACCATTCCCCCTTAGTTTTGTCACAACAGGCCCTACGAAAAATTCTGTCCCATCTTTTTTTACAATCTCTCTTAAGGTACCGAAAGGCAGCAATAAGGTCTCCCTGGAGCCTTCTCTCTTCCAGGCTGAACACCCTCAGCTGTCCCAGCCTGTCTCCAAAGCAGATGGGCTCCAGCCCTAAGAGCATTTCATCCCTCCTCTGGACTGGCTCCAACAGGACCATGTCCTTCCTGTGTTGGGGACCCAGAGTTGGAGGCAGGACTGCAGGTGGGGCTACACCAGAGCAGAGGGGTGGAATCACCTCCTTCAACCTGCTGGGCACACTCCTCTGGATGCACCTGGATCACTCATGTCCAGCACCTAATCTTTAGTACCTTCTACTGTCCTTCTTGGTAGGGCTGTTCTCTATCCCTTCATCCCCCAGCCTGTGAGATGAGCTCCCTCCTGAAGAAAGCAGATCCTACAACCCACACAAATCCATCCTGGCCCTGAGGTCACAGAAGTGTCCGGGGTCACAGCAGGCTGAGGTCACAGCAGGTTCTGAGCTCACAGAGCTGCCAGAGCCCCATGCTTGCACAGCACCACAGCAACCGACCACTCAGTCCCTGACCACAACTGCTGTGGCAGTGGCGGCGGCGGCAGCAGTGGTGCTGACATTGGCACAGCAGTGTCCTCACAGTGGTGGCAGCAAGAGCTGCGAGAGTGGCAGAGGTCAAGGCACCATGGCCCTTGCTCTGCGCCTCTTCCTCCTGCTCCTCCTGGCAGTGGCCCTGCCTGCCAGGGCTGCCCAGGCTGCTCCATGGCCAGTGCAGGCAGCAGGTGAGCTGGCAGACTGGTTCCCCTTTCCCCTTTTCCTCCCTTCTCCCCAGGATGCATTGGGAATGGTTTTCCATAAGGATTTAGGGAAGCTTTCCTCTGTTGGAGGGAGACAATCCCGATGGGCCCTGGCATGCTCCAGACGCCTGACCAGGGACGTTGCACAGGGCCTGCAAAGAGGGACAGAGACCAGGAGCCAGCCCAGAGCTCCACAGGCCCTTCCGTACCTTTGGTCATGTCTACTGATATCTGTCTCCCATGGCCCTACCTGACCCCTGTGCAGTGCCCAGTTCCCTAAGGCAGAAGTGGATCCCAGAACTCCATGGAAATAGTTCTGATCTGTCCTCCCTTCTAGATGAGCCTGCTGGGAATGTTATCCCTGGAACGTGGATGGATGAGAGTTTCAATAGCTTGGGACATAGTGGAGGCAAGTTCTCAGCATCCTTTTACTGACAGAAAAATCATTGTCAGTGTGGGAAGAGCTCATTTAGGCACTTAAGATCATCTCAGCATTGAGAGATTCTGGAAATCTTACCCTGCTCGCTTCTGGAGCCCTGATTATCCCACAGGATCACTGTCAGTGGGAGGAATGAACATTTAGCTGTCAATGCTCTTCCCATGTGCAATGCCAGTGTCTCCCTCTGTGTGCTCTGTGCAGCCACAGAGAAGAGCAGAGAGGGAAGGGGCCGGGCCCAGGGCTGTGCCCCGGGGCTGTGCCTTGTGCAGCTCCTTTGCCAGCCCCAGGCAGCCTGAGCTGCTCCCGCTGCCACTGCCAAGCCCTGGCTCTGGCTGGGGCTCAGTTCAGAGCTGCTGGCAGCTCCTGGGAGTCCCTTCTCCCCTGACTGCCCTTCAAGGGCCTCCTTCCATCCCAGTGTGGGGCCACTGCAGACACGTGGGGCCTTGGCCCTTGCTCCTGAGTGGAAGGCAGAGATGCTTTCACAGCCTGCAGAGCTGTTTGCCAGCCTGGCCTGGCTGCAGCTTCTGCCCAGCCTGTGCAGGAAGGCATTTGGCATCAGCTGACAGGCAGCCCAAACTGCACCATGGACCTTGCACACCCAGTGATCCCTGCAATTCCCTGTGTGCCAGCACATCCTGAGGGGTGGCTGTTTAGAGGAGGGACAGCTATACCCAGCCCCAAGAGCCTGGGCATTTGCCTGTTCCTTACCCATGACTTTGACCAGTATTGTCTCATGAAGATGCCTCCCCCTCAATGGGGAACTATTCCACAATTCCATCTGATCCAGCTGTGGCTCTTCCTTTCTCCAGTGATGAACCGAAAGGCTGTGCTGAAGGCAGCACTTCCTGGAGGAAGCAGAGGCTCCAAGCCAGCCCCTGCTGCAGGAAGAGAGGTGATGCCAGGCACAGTCCCAGGAGGTAATTGCTGTGCCTCTGGGCATAAGCCCTGCTGAGGCTTCAGCTGCCATCTCTGCTGCTTGGTAGTGCCTCCTCTTTAGGGATGTTGCACAGGGCCTGCAAAGAGTGTGGAGAGAGACCAGGAGCCATCCCAGAGCTCCACAGGCCCCTCTGCAGCTTTGGCCATGTCCATGGACATCTGCCTCCCATGGCCTTACCTGACCTCCTTGCAGTGCCCACTTCCCAATGGCAACAGGGGATCCCAGCACACCATGGAAATGGTTCTGATCTCTGCTCCCTTCTAGATGAGCGTGCTGGGAAGGCTTCTCCAGCAGCTGGAATGGAAGATTAGTTTGAACCCTTGAGAGATTCTGCAGGTAAAGTCTCACCTTTTCCTCAGAAAATAATCATTGGAAACCTGGCAACAATCAGGTGACAGAAGGTTCTGTGACTGTGGAGTTACAGGTGTGTCTGCAGGGAAGATGTTTCCAGGTCCAGGACTGGATGTTGCACGCCAACCTGGCTCCAATCACAAGGGTGAGTAGTGTGTCCTTGCTGACCACACAGGCTGAGCACTGGTTTTGTGGCATCCATCCACATCAAGTGGAACTTTAAGTTCCTCCAACAGAGAAGAAGCAAGACATAGAAGACAAGAAATCCCTGGAGGCAGTCAAACATCTGGACCAGATGCTGAGTGATCTGGAGAGATGTCGTGGTGGGTGCATTTCCCTCAGCCTTCCCACGACATTCAGCAGCTGCAGGCTTTCTCTACACATCTGCACACGCCGTGCCCCACACAGCAGGAAGGGATCCATGACAGCCTGGCTGCCCCACTGCTGCTCTTTCCCAGCCTGGCCTGGCTGCAGCTTCTGCCCAGCCTGTGCAGGAAGGCATTTGGCATCAGCTGACAGGCAGCCCACACTGTATCATGGGCTTTGCAAACTCGGAGTTTCCTGAAATTTCCCTGTGTGCCAGCACATCCTGAGGAGTGGCTGTTTAGAGGAGGGACAGCTATACCCAGCCCCAAGAGCCTGGGCTTTTGCCTGTTCCTTACCCATGACTTTGACCAGTATTGTCTCATGAAGATGCCCCCTCCCCAGTGGGGAACAATTCCACAATTCCATCTGATCCAGCTGTGGCTCTTCCTTTCTCCAGTGATGAACCGAAAGGCTGTGCTGAAGGCAGCACTTCTTGGAGGAAGCAGAGGCTCCAAGCCAGCTCCTGCTGCAGGAAGAGAGGTGATGCCAGGCACAGTCCCAGGAGGTAATTGCTGTGCCTCTGGGCATAAGCCCTGCTGAGGCTTCAGCTGCCATCTCTGCTGCTTGGTAGTGCCTCCTCTTTAGGGATGTTGCACAGGGCCTGTAAAGAGTGTGGAGAGAGACCAGGAGCCATCCCAGAGCTCCACAGGCCCCTCTGCAGCTTTGGCCATGTCCATGGACATCTGCCTCCCATGGCTTTACCTGACTTCCTTGCAGTGCCCAGTTTGCTAAGGCAGAATGGGATCCCAGCACAACATGGAAATGGTTCTGATCTGTGCTCCCTTCTAGATGAGCGTGTTGGGATGTTTTCTCCAGCAGCTCGGATGGAAGATGGGTTAGAACCCTTGGGAGATTCTGCAGGTAGTTTCTCAACTTTTCCTCAGAGAATAGTCATTGAAAACCTGGCAACAATCAGGTGACAGAAGGTTCTGTGACTGTGGAGTTACAGGTGTGTCTGCAGGGAAGATGTTTCCAGGACCAGGGCTGGATGTTGCACGCCAACCTGTCTCCAGTCACAGGGGTGAGTAGTGTGTCCCTGCTGACCACACAGGCTGAGCACTGGTTTTGTGGGATCGATCCACATCAAGTGGAACTACTTTGCTTTAAGTTCCTCTAAATGGGAAGAAGCAAGACATAGGAGACCAGAAATCCCTGGAGGCTGCCAAAAACCTGGACACAACGCTGAGTGATCTGGAGAGACGTCGTGGTGGGTGCATTTCCCTCAGCCTTTCCCTGACACTGAGCAGCCACAGGCTTTCTCTGCACATCTGCATACGCCGTGCCCAGCACAGTGGGAAAGGATCCATGACAGCCTGGCTGCCCCACTGCTGCTGCTGCTTTCACAGCCTGCAGGGCTGTTTCCCAGCCTGGCCTGGCTGCAGCTTCTGCCCAGCCTGTGCAGGAAGGCATTTGGCATCAGCTGACAGGGAGCCCAACCAGCTGCGCTGCCCCCAGGCTCTCCTCCTGCCTTCTGGGCTTTGTTGGCTGGCACAGCCTGTGCCAAAGGGCAGCAAGGTGTCTGCAAGCCCCAGCTCTGGGGCAAACAGAGAATGTCCTGGCCATATGCACCGTGCTGCCAGCTCAGCAGTGCAGCACAGCACGGGCTCACACTCTCCATTGCTCCCACAGATGTTATCACTGAAACAGGAATATATGCCCTGGATGCACCACACCCCTCAAGAATTGTCTGCCCCCAGGATATGCGCAGGGCCTGCGTGACAGGCACAGCAGTGACACTGTTCACTGCCCCACTTGTCCTCATAGGCTGCTATTTTGGGCTGCGGAAGCTGTATGAGATGAGACAGTAAGTTGATGATTTTTCTCCACAATTTTCTTAAAACTCTGCTTGTAGCATGGACAGCCTGACTCGTAGTCTTGCTGCTGTGGAGTTGTGGCTAAGCCATGGTTGTCCAAAGAACTGTGCTGAGGGTTCTGTTGCTGCCCAGTGCTTTAACTGTCCTTGCTGTGCCCTGTCCTGTGGAACCTGCTGGGGCTGCAGCCAGTGCTAGCTCCATCTGAGGCTGCCTGGCCAAGAGCAGCCCCAGGAGCAGTGGGCAGAGGCAAAGCAACTTCACGGTAATATTTGGTAATACAGTTTAGGATGGTTATTTCTTAGCTCATGTAATGTTCCATGGTAGCAGTTGTGCTAAAGAAGGAGCAAATTTGCTACAATTCAGTATTAAAACAAATCCAACCTGATGAAAATTTGGCTTTGGCCTTGAGACTTTGTGTGTCAGCCCTGTTCTGGATGGATTCCCAATCAGTCCTGGAGCCAGTTTGGGGTGAAGGCTCATCCCAGCCCTGACCCTTGGCAGCTCTGGGCTCAAAGGGGCAGCTGAGGCTGCACTGCACGTGACTGGGGTGCAGGGCTGTATTATCAAAGGGCTTTGAGAAGTTGAAATTACTCTATTTTGATTACATGGTTTTGTTTATGAGATTCATTCACATTTTTTTAAATTTAGTTTGAAAAAACCTTTGTTTCCAGTTTTTTTTCTAGTTATTTGATCTAGTGAATTATGGCATAATTATGGCATGGCTGAATTAGAAGACTGTAAGTACTATAAAATGAAATAATCTTTACACTCTTCTGTCTTTCACAGACTGAGGAAGCCTGTGTTGGTTTGATGTGACCAGCAGAAGAGTTTTGTTCTGCTTTTAATTCAGAGAAGGAGCAGTGCCGGAACCTGTTGAGAAGTGTCTCTTCACTTCAAAACCAAAGCAAACGGCCAGGGTTCTTTTTTTTCACGTCTAGAATATAAAAATCTATTATCAGCAAATGCTTCTGTAAAGTAACTGATATAAATGAGGGATTTGGTCTGTTTCTGCGTTCCTCAGAGCTGCAGCTCCCTGTTCTCTTTGCAGACAGAGGCTGGCTATGGGTGACAGTCCAGGTGACAGCCTGGTACACACCAGGTCCACACACGAGCTAAGGGATCATTCTTGCACACCCCATCCTGGAAGGACCAGGTTTAATGAATCTGACACAATTTTATGGTATGGCAGCAAAATAAGACAAAATAAAGGCTAGAATCGGTACCATCCCAACCACTTTACATTTTGCTGTGTCTAATGGAGATAGGAACTACAAGTTTCCTATCCATGCACAATTTGCTGTCTGAGAGTACACAATCCTCAAAGTCAAAGGGCTGTGTCTGAGATGACTTTAAACACAAAAACAACCTTTATGTGCAACACCTGTGCTTCAAACCTTTACGATTCAAATAAATACAATACAAGTGGATTCCTAGTGTTAAGTGGGAAAAAAACCCCAAACCAAATAACTAAACCAAAACTGCTACACAAAAAAAACAGGCAAACAAAACAACCACCAAGAAGAAAACCAAAACCGACACAAACCCCCTCACAAAACCAGAAAAAATAAAAATCAGGTGAAGGAGGCAGATCCAAGAGCAACAACTCGGCAGAAGAGCTACAGAAAGGACAGATAATAAGAAAGAAAAGATAATAAATGGCTATGACACCAAACTAGGCAGGAGATCTGAGATAACGTTCTCACCCTTCTGAAAACAATCTGACGTAAAAATAAACAGAAAATAATTGATGATGATTGTGATAATGGGACTTTGTAGGTTTAGCTTTTATATCTCCATTGTGTGTAATTTGTGTTTTCCCCGTCAAGTCACATCATCTGGCAAGGGATTTTTTCTGTCCAAAGAAAAACACTGCAGTGGAAAAGGAGGATAGCTTGGAAAATATTAAAAACAAAAGATAAAGTACTTTTTTTTAATATGTCATTTTGTTGGTTTGCTGTTTATTTGTGGGTTTTTGTCTGTCTTTGAAAGCAGCTCCTTGGATGTTACTGCACGCCACAAGTCCTTTGTAAAGGTCTGTCTTTGCAAAGAACCTGCCAATTCTGTGATGCAAGACAGAAACAGCTTCCCTTGGGCTACAGCTGGAAGGCTTGAAAATGTGTTCCAGAAACTCATGATATGACAGAGTCAGATTAACACAATTTAATGTCATGAAGTGCAAGATATAAGTTATCCAATAAAAGAATCAAGAGTATTTATATGCCAGGCAGCAGGAAAGGACTGTGCATTGTGTGGGAGTTTTCCCACTCCCACATGTCTCTCCCCTGACAGGGGAAAAAGGCCTTTTAGAAAGTCCTTGTTAAGAAGAAAGCAAACTGGACTCTTGGCTTTTCTCTCTCTTCAGGTAGTTTATTATTTTCTTATCAGCAGTTTCAGCACACCAGGGTTGCACCAGCCTGACACGCAGGAGAAAAGACATCAAAATGGCCCCAAACACACAGGTTCAAGGCTCTCTTAAAGATAATTCACCCAATTATCACCAAGAATGGACATTATTTCTCTTTGTCTTCCAATAACTAATTCCCTATTCACATGATACTACACTGCAGCAAATTCTAACCAACAGTTCTGTGTTCCCAACACTGCACAATATGGGGTAGATGAAGAAGGAGAAAGAAGCCTAAAAACCACAAGGATCCTCCATCTTGTCTTCATCTACTTACCATGCTCACAAACCCAGAAATCTAAAATTCTCACCCTGTGATAAACTACATATTATGCTACTATCTAATTTATGTTCTTGAAAGTTCTGCCACATCTCAAAGCCAAGGAAGCCCTTTCCATGGACAAAGGTTAATAATAGTGTTTGTCAGAGGGTTTGGATCCCTCAAAACATGCAGAGAAATACTTCTCAGCATTCTGGATTCCAACAGATTGGAATGACAGGAAAGAGACACAGAGTGCAGGATGGACAAGTTTGCCAGCCAAACCAGAGCAGAAGCACTGGGAGCACAAAGGGGCACACCAAGGAGCAGCTCGTTGCTGAGGGCCCATTTCATGTGAGGACTGGCACTTAGAATATGAAATAAATGAAACATAAAAGGGTGGGGGGAGGTGGCAGTGAGGTGGCCTCAAAGCTTCAACTCTGCACTCTGCTTTTGTCACCAACATTCTCATAGTTCCTGTGTTTGTTCTCCTAGAGAAGTTGTAGTCAACAGAGCTTCAGTCCCTTTGATCAAATCAGTCTCAAGAGCAGCTGGGGGCTGTGTCAGCCATGTAGATGTGAGCACTGACTGGGGTCCAGCCAACAAAAGAACATTAGCTGCAGGCCACCCATACAGCTTTTCATATTAATGAGCACAAAGCCTTTAGTTTTGGAAACTGAGGGATCTTGTGGGGATTCTTTGCACCATCAGGCCCAGGAACAAGGCTCTGGATCTACACAGTACTGTGGGAAACAGGGAAACACATGTGGGGACAATCCAGGCTGTTAGCAGTGCCCCCACCCCCTCATTAGGACCATCATCACTGCTTTTAGACCTCCTCAACAAGATAGTAAAAAATTATTCTTCTTTTCTCACTCCCTGCACACTGACAGACAAGTTGAACAGAAAATCTGCCCCTTCCTCCATTATCTCTGAGCACCAAAGCAAAGAACCAAAAAAACCCCAACAAAACCCTAAAACACCCCAAAAACAAATAAATAAACAAACAAACAATCATTTTGTTCCCAGGATGATTTTTAGGAGCTTTATAAGATTGACTAAGCTAGTGCTAACAACACTAAATTTTCACAAATATTTTTACTTCCAAAAGTATTGTGCTGAATGAAGAGTGCCACATATTATGTGCCTTCCACAAAGCAGGGGACTGCTGCTGCCATGCAAAGGTGAGTGCAGGGTCAGACCTTTTACCTTCAGAAACAGCCCTGCCTTCCTGAGGGACAGAAATTCATCTGTCAGAATTCCTTGGAGCTGCTGATGCTGCTCTTGGTCCACCTGTGCATAGCTGGACTGCTGTGGAGCATCAGGGAACTTTCAGCAGGGTACCAGCTCTGGGGATCTGCAGAATCTAATCAGCATCTTTGTGGGGCCAACAACAGGCTGGAAAGGAAAAACCAGCATCAGAAACCTGTGAGATGGAAAACTTCTGGCTGTTTGAGATTAAAAAATGTCAACTAAAAATCTCTATGCCAAAGAACAACCTTTCTCACAAGGAGTCCAGTAGAAAAAGTGACACAGGTGTTGGAATAACAGTGCCCACAGTAATGACAATTCCCTGGAATAACAGCCAGTGCTCATTGCAAAGACACTTCCCTGTCCTGTGGGCTTCATAAACCACAGTGCATGTGGCACTCATCCTGATAAGTACTGCAGAAGTGCATGGGGCAAGAGTTCTGCAAGTGGCAGGTTCTTGTGCAGCAGAAAAGTTGTAAAATATGAAAGATTCTACCAACCACAATAAAGCCATTATCTATGGCTTTTAAATTTTCCAGTGAATCTCAGATACTTCTGGACAAAAATAAACACAGGACAAACTTTCCAAAGTGTGGCTGCAGAACAAAATTCCAGGTTGTCTCTTCTTGTTTGTGGCAGAAAATTAAGTTACACGTTGCCCAGCTCAAGAAGAAAAGGAGGATCTACACTTCCCTGTCATATTTTCCTATTGACACAGGAATTAAGACCAAGAATTTGGGTAAATGGAGGGGTAAGACTGGAGTATGGAGGAGGTTTTACATCCTGAGATACTTTATTTGCTAGAGTACAAACAGTGTTGCTGTGCACACATCTCCTTGCTAAACCTCTTTGTCTTCCAAGGCCCTTTCTCCATGGCAGAACTGAACAAGGTCCATATGTCAGGGCTTCAAGTTAAATGCTCTGTGATGAGTTAATTTTAATGGATCCATTACCGGTCTGTGGGCTTGCTGTCAAGAGGAGCTCAGGTGGCTTCTTGTTGAGATCCAAATTCATGTGCCATTTGTCCCATCTCCATCTGTCCTGGGACAGCACTGGCTCCACAGGAGCACACTGAGTGTTCTCGTGCCATTTCAAAATGAAAATTGAACCTCCTAAAGAAGCCAGGCCAAAATCACCAGAGAGCAGTCCCAGAAAATAATTTAGGCTCTTTGCTGGGTATGGGTCTAACAGCAACCACCTTCCCAAAGTCCAGGCTACACTAAACAAGGCTCTTTCCTCTGTAAGCAGCCTTTCAATTTGTCATGTTTGATACACACGCAGAAGAACGAAAAGCCACTTCCACTGTAAAAACATGAGCTGCAGCTATGATGTCAGTTGTGCTCAGCAGCTGACCTGCTGCTTTACTTTTGAGGGGGGTTTAGACAGGAGATACTACAATCAAATTTCACAACAAAACTATCAAGTGTCTAAAGCATGCAGTAGCATGTTATTTCTTCCCTCCAATATTGCCAGCACATAGCTTAAGGAAGAAAGGTATTTACCAACCATCATAGAAATAAAAAATAATATGGAAAAAGGACTGTTAAGGATATCACAGTGATGGCCACCAGTCATTTTCCAGCTTGGCAGAATTTCAGTTCAAAGTCAGTCTAAAGAAGCCAGCAAATGTCTGGCAAGAAAGAAATGACAGTTCATGTCTGCTCCTTAACCCAAGCTTTGCTATCTCAAAAATGGATGGTATTATTTTCCTGCTGTCAATAGATGTGTCATCATTTGCAAATAAACAAAATATCAAGCACAGAAATATTTCATAGATTAATAAGATCAATAGATGGATAGATGGATAGATCAATAGAT
>JAGMWU010001707.1:0-10974 GCA_018697195.1 Certhia americana | reverse complement strand
AGAGGAAATGTATATCTGTGAACTTATTTATATAATTTTTATTCCAGAAGTAGACTGTTCACACATGCTCATAAAACAGAGATCTTTCAAAAAAAAGCCTCCAAGTTTAAAAGAAAAGCAGAGGGACAGAAGGCAATCAGAACACACATAATTTCTGCCCACACACAAAAACTGTCACAGGAAATTATCGATGCACAAATTGTGTTTTTTCACATCTGTACTTCCAAAAGAAAATCTAGCAAATAATTTCGGATGAGAAGATTTCAGAAACCTCATACAAAGAGCTCCTCAAACAGGTGGGTTGGAAAAGTTAGTGTGAAGTCATACATAAACAAGCATGAACAACACTGAAGGTAGCCAAAACGGAAAGTTCTGACCTCTGTGGAATAACTCACCTTCCTCTTTGCTGCGTATTTTAACTGCACATTGTGCCGAATTTTCTCAAGACGGTCTTCTCGCTTTTTCCTTCTGATCTGCTCTTCCTACAAAAAAGGGAGCGTGTAGGTAGGATGAAGTAGATTTAGTCCTCAACCCTTGGTATCGCTTGGTATCTGGGCACAGAAAAAAGACTAACAGAAACAAATTGCCAGTACAGGGTGCCTTTCTGCCTGAGTGCTGGCCTACTGAGTGTTAGTCTGTTCAAAGCAATACAGTTTCCTGTCTTGGGCAACCTGCTGGCAAAGACACACCAGCACCAAATTTGCCTCATGTGTTTTCTGCTCATCATCCAGCATACAGGAACAGTTTGCCCAGAGAATTCCGTGGAATTCCCTCCCGGAATAAGCTAAAAAGCTGCCTGGACATTGGTACTGCGCGCTATGGACTCCACTCGAGCAGAAAGGCTGTTCCAGTTGACCCAGGAGTCCCTTCCAGCTCCAGCCATTCTGTGACTATGTGACTCCCGGCCCTTTCCTCGTTCTCTCACCCGTCCTCTACACACGAGCGCTTCCCCACCTTCAGCCTGTCCACTTTGTCCCGCTCCTCCTTCTTCTGCACGAAGGCCGTGACCCAGTCCGGCTGCCCGGCCGTGTCCGCGCTGCCCGGCCGTGCCCGCTGCGGGCTCAGCCTATCTTGCCCGCCGGCCCCGAGCGCCAGCAGCCGTGCCTCCTCCTGTCGCCGCTTCTCCTCCCAATCCCGGAGCCACGACAGGGCCCCGCAGATGAGGCTCAGTGACTTTCCCTGTCACGGAGAGCCAACAAGGTGAGGACCTCCGCCGCCACCGCCGCGGCCCCGCTCGGCCCCAGACGCGGCTCGGTCCCGCAGCCTCACCGTGCCCGTGGGGCTCTCGAAGATGCCAACCCGGCCGGCCTCCAGCGCGCCGTACAGTGCCTCCATGAACTGCTCCTGGATGCGGTACGGAGTGTAGGGGAATGGGAACCGGCCCGGCGCAGGGCGCGCAGCCGTCCCGCTCTCCATCCTGCCGCTCTCCATCCCGCCCCGCTTCGAACCGGGCGCCGGGACCGCTCCCGCCCCTTCCCGTGACGCGACGGAAGGGCCGCGCCCGCTGCCCTCCCTGCACGGACCGCCCTCCCTTCCCGAGCTCCCAAATCCGGCCCTCCGGTCACCTCTCTTCCCCATTCCCTCCCGTCACACGCAGGGACAGAAAATTGGATTACAGAGGGGGAAAAAAAATTTAAAAAGGGTTTTATTTAGGATGGAAACGCACAGTGCGTAATAAAATGCTGCAGTATAGAAGATGTGTATGTAATACGCAGTCCTTAAGTGCCGAACTTTATATGTTAATACTCTGGAAAAAATAGAGACCTAAAGAAGAGTGGCATAAAAAGTACAAGACAATTGCAATCAGTCTCTGGACCAGCAGTGAGAACTCACTGTATACCGGTTCAGACTAGGACATCTGGGGGAAAATCCTTTCTTTTTGGGTTAAATAATAGATGGCCATGTTTTTGTCCATGTTTTGTTCATGTCCCAAGTTGGACGTAGTTTCAAATCGGCAACAAATCTGGGAGAAGCTACAGACTGCATTTCAACTGGAAGTGCTTCTGTATCCAGGTTTTTCTGGGAACAGCCATTAGAGCTTTGTGTTACCTAGCTATTGTGAGGTAGGATCCTTGTCCCATGTAAGATTTGGAAAATAGAAAGAAAAGACAAACAAATTGAAGTTCAGCTCCAAAGTCTTACTCTGAAAAGATCTGGAAATGCTTTGCCATACACCATGTAAACTTACTATGTTCATGAAAAATAAGGGAAGGTAATAGAAGAGTTCCTAAGACTACTACAGCGTCTAACAAGCCAAAGTGTTGAGTCAGAACCAACCTGGAACACTTTATTTTGATCTTCACCTTAGCTGTATTTCACAAGCCCAATTCTCCCAGTTATTAGTCTACCATATAATCACAGTCCCCACTTACCCTGAAGCTGGTGTTCATTCCTCAGGCTCTTTTCACTCTTCCTAAACCCCCAGCACTTGATTCTTGGCACTAACTCCCTGTTTTCAGAACAACTGAAGTTTTTTGCGCCTCTGGGGTTAAGCACCCAGCCCTGACACCAGATATACCATGATTCCAGTCAGTCTCTTCCCACCATGCATTCAGCTACTTCCAAAAACTACTTTATATTCCTGCTCTGAACATCCACTCCAGGCTTATGGCAGAAGTGCACGGGAGGTGAGGATTCTTCTACCCACCAGACATTTATAAGGTTTCTTGGCCGTGTGGATTTTCAAATGTGCTTTAAGTGTTGAGCTTTTCTGGAAGGTTTTCCCACACTCAAAACACTTGCAGGGCTTGGTTCCCGCATGGATCCTCAGGTGGGCACCCAGGGCCGAGCTGTGCCGGAACGTTTTCCCACATTCCTCACACTCGTAGGGTCTCTCTCCACGGTGGATCCTCAGGTGCACGTTGAGAGCCGAGCTGCAGCGGAAGCTGTCCCCGCACTCCACACAGATGTAGGGCCGCTCCTCCGTGTGCAGCCTCTGGTGCTTGGCCAGAGTGGAGCGGTCGCTGCACCTCCGGCCGCACTCGATGCACTGGAAGGGGCTGGGCAGGACACTGCTACAGCATACGGGCAAGGCCTTTTCCCTGTGGATCCGGCGGTGAGTGGTGAGCGCCGAGCTCTGGCTGAAACCCTTCCCGCACATGGGGCACCTGTAGGGCCTCTCACCCGTGTGCGTTCGCATGTGGGTCACCAGCGAGGAGCTCTGCCGGAATGTCTTCCCACACTCTGTGCACTCATAGGGTTTCTCCCCTGTGTGAATCCTCTGGTGCCGAATGATGGCTGAGCTGTCCCGGAATCGCTTCCCACACTCCTGGCACTTGTGGGGCTTCTCTCCAGTGTGGACCCTCCGATGTATGATCAGGGAGGAGCGGTCGCTGAAGCTTTTCTCACACCGGGGGCAATTAAAGGGTTTCTCACCCTTGTGGCTTCGCTGGTGGACGATGAGATGCGAGTTCTGGCTGAAGCTCTTCCCACATTCGTTGCACAGGTAGTGTCTCTCTCCTGTGTGGGTGCGCTGGTGCCTGATCACGTTAGACCTCTGGCTGAAGGTCTTCTCGCACTCGTTGCACTGGTAGGGCTTCTCCCCTGTGTGGATCCGCTGGTGTTTGATCAGGTCTGAATTGCGGGTGAAACTCTTCCCACATTCGAAGCAGCCAAAGGGTTTCTCTGCCAGGTGGATCCTCTGGTGCTGGCTCAGGTATGAACTCCGGCTGAAGCTCTTCCCACACTCGGGACACTTATAGGTTTTCTCCCCTATCTGCTGAATCCAAATGGCACCGTTCCCACACGTGGGCATGTTTGGCTCCTCACCAGCAAGGATTGCCTTGCTGATGTGGGCTTTACCACTGTCCTGGCACTCCCAGACTTCCATCTCATAAGGAGATACCATTCCCCGTCTCTTTGAAAAACATGCCTCCTCACTTTCAATTTCCAGCTCCTGCTTGTGGTTCTGTCTTTGACTGGCCTCCTGGAGGGAATCTCCTGTGAGCTTTCTGGAGGGGAACAGATGGAGTTCAGCTCTTATTGAACTTCCCTGATGAAGTTCCTGATGAAGGCTTCCCTTCTGTGTGTCACCCATGATCCTGTCACCTGCTGGAGTGAACAGAGGAACTAGCAATGAATAACTCCCTGCTTGTCTGAGGGGGAGGTCCAGACAGGGGGACCACCAAGGCCTGCTGCATGTCAGCCACCATGAGCTGACAGCACAGGACACAGCTCCTTGGTATCTTCTCAGGGCATGGAGACTGAGTGGGAAGGGAATGGGACTCAAGGATGGGAGGCCACTGCAGCACAGTCTGCAAAGGGGATCCTCTGTCAAAGTTACAGCCCTAAAGGCCAAGATCTGTAACTTGCTTGCCTTCAAAGTCCCCATGTCTAGCAAGGAACATCATGACTGCTTTCCTAATATTTCCCACTGCAGCTGCTTCTCCTCCTGTGCCTGTGAATCACTGCTCTTCAGCCAATATTCACATGTTTGATGATGGAAGAAATCACTCAACACCTCAGAAACATCCACCCCTACCCAGCAGACTATTTGTTTTCTTCCTTCCTTCCAATCATAGCCCTTTTCCTTAAAATGAAAGCTCTGCAGCAAATTGTATCTAGTTATTGTCTACAGAACAGATAGAAAACTGAAAAGAATGATAAACTGTTTTATTAATCTTTAGACTAAAACATTTGGAGGCTCCTGGTTTTTCATGGGTTATACTCATTTGGAGACACACTTTGGAAATTCATGCTGGAATGTGAGGTAAGATGAGTGGGACAACACTGCTTACAGACTAAACATCATCCTGTCACATGGAACAGGAGGTGATGCAGCAGATTTAACCCCTCAGATTTTGTTTCAGCTGATCTGCATATTTTGGAAGACACCACTACATTGGTTATACCAATCCCCAAAGTTTGGGGCCAAAAAACACTTGCAGTAGAAAGGTACTCAAAAGCACTTCAAAGCAGCAAACTGACCCAAATATTGTCAGCATGAAAAAAAGAAAAAGCCACACTTTGGTTTATGCCTTGAACATTATGAGTATATTCTTTGCTGAAAAATACACAAGATTGATTTCATTTTAGACAGGATCTTTTTGAAAGGGTATTAGATACCCCAGGACTGTGTTTCATCTTTGTCATACTCTGCCTACAGATCTTCCTGGAAGCCAAATCTATCTACTGAGGGAGCAGAAGAGGCAGGGAGAGTGTGGAATGTGCAGCATGGTACACCCCAAATTTTCAGCATTCTGTTCTTCCCTTTCCAGACATTCTCCATGCAATTTCTCACCTTGTGAGCAGTCTCTCTACAGGCTCAGTGTTAGGCTGCTTCTGGTCAAAACCCTGCTTCTTTTCATTTGTCCGAAAGGTTAAAGCCAAGCTGAGAACTGCAGGTCCTGATCAGAGGAAGGAAAACAGACAGAATAAATACCTCTTGTGGTGTCAGTGCTGTAAGGTGAGATTACAGAAGTATAAGTATTTAGGAGCTGAAAGTAACCTAGACCATAGGAAAATGATGCCCAGAAACATGAGTCGGGGTCACTGTCTGTCCTGCCATGCACACTGTGACACCACTGTTCAGGTCCAATAACCAGGGTCAGCTCAGGTAGCACACACAGGTCAACCACCTGTCCAGAGAGTTGCCTGGAAGCTTGCTGCCTTCACACAGGGGTCTGGATGTTCTTCCTGCTGCACTTCCAGACCAAAAATGCCTCCTGCAAGTTTTGTGCAACAAAAGTATCAACTCCTCAAATAATTTTCTCTCCATCACCTTTCTTCCTAGTGTTTTCTGCCATGGTCTGAAGCCCTGTTTAGTGCTTTGTGGATCCAGTCTTAATGGATCAGCCAAGCATACACAGATCTGGGCAAAAGATAAGATTTTGATCTGCTCACACATTATTAACAGCAGCAGCCCAAAGGCAGAGTTTCCTGTCCTGTGCTCCAGAAAAATGGCCTTTTGACTGCCTCCTTCCAGATGGATTTTACAGGGCTAGCAGTGAGCAGAAAGAAAGAGTCACACACACCTATTCATGTACAAATGCTGCCTGGGGGAGGGGGCAGCAGGATGGGGGCAGCAGGGAGGAAGCAGAAGCATCGGAGGATGGAGTGTTCAGAACACAGGTGTCTGTGACATCAGTGGCAAAGCAGCAGAGGTGACACCTCCAGTGCAAGTGGGCCCCAACTGTCACAGGCTCTGGTCCCAGTGCCATGACGGCCTTGTGGTTTTATCTGGCTTTGTCTGGTGAGTAGGAGATGTCTCTCCTCCAAACCCAGCTGTGAGAAGGGGCAGCCGACCAGCTGCTCATTTCCATCACTCCTCAGCTCGGGCAGTTTGGAGGAAAAAAGAAGGGATGAAGCATCCTCCAATGCTTCAGGTGCAAAGATCCCAGGGCTTATAATTTTGGCAATTTTCACCACTGGAGTTGGTATTTTATTCATCAATAAGAGCCACAGAGTCACCTAAGAGCCAGGCAGGAGTCAGAGCTGGATGCAGTGGGCACAGACTGGAGCAAAGGTGGAGATGGGAAATGCCATGACAGGGACAGCTGGGTGCATTAAACCAGACAAGAGCACTAAAGCACGGGTCTGGAATTAAGCCACTAAGCTAAGAGGGAAGAGTAGGCCCATTAAAGCAACAGGAGAAGCAGGAGAAAGAGGTCTGAGAGAGGACCTTGGTTAAAGACTTGTTTAGCCAGAGGAAGAGAATTTGCAGAGGAAGGAAAGAGTCTACTTGCTCCAGCCCCAACAACAAAGCAATATTCTCAGTTTCAGCCGTGATTTCCAAGACACTTCTCTCAGTTCAAGATTTGACTCTCCAGTGCTTTGGTGAAGGTCCCTCAGCCACGTACTGTCACTCCTTTGAACATGGGCAAAGCAAGTTTTCCACCTCTAGCATTTTCCACGTGCTAGATCCTGCACCCAGAAAAGGCAACAAGAGATCTAGATTCAGCCCTCCAGCTCTTCTGAACATGCCGTGGTTAGCATTTCCTTCTCTTTCTGACTCCCTGCACTCTATTTTTCACCAGTGCTCTTGGGCTGGGGCTGCATAGCTGGCCCTCGGGGCACAAAGGCACAGCAGCCAGGAACACCACTCTCTGACCAGGAATACCACCAGTTCTTCAAGTTCCTGCGGATCACCATCCAAGCCAGCACTGCCTGCCGACTTCGTGAGCTGTACGGCTGCAAGAACTCACTGGTTCAGAGACTGGATGAATATGAAAACCACGGAGTCATCCCTCCAGGTAAAGCCAACCATGATTCCCAAGGGTAGGCAACTGGACAGGAGTCCTGCATGGCCCTGATCACTGGGAGAGGAAACACTCAGGATCTGGAAAGGAGAATAGAGTGGGGGAGAGAGGTGGGTAGCAATCCTGCAGTGAGGAGAAGGCATGTGCTCACGGACATCCTCTCCCACATTTGATTGGATCCACATGTGTCCCTATGACCAGCCTCCTCTCACCCCTTGGGTCATGGAGATGACCTAGAAGCAGTGGAGTTTCTCAAAAGGTTCCCACCAAATGACACAGGGGTTTTCACAGGAGGGATGTCACTCCATAGGGAGGTTATTGCTAAGGGGGATGCCAGCAGTGGAGTCTGTCACTGGGTCTTTGTCTTTATTTGCCTCTTTCTAGGGCCCATATGCTCTGAACTGCCAGGAAATCCTTTCTTCCACAACTTCTGCACTTTTTCTCTTTATCGCTGTATTATGAAAAATTATTTCCTTAAGGTGAGTTATTTAGCTATTTCCTGAAGACTATGGCGTGCTCTGCGCAACTAACAGGCAAAAGAGAGAGCCCTGAATATAAGTCAGTAGGAGAACAGAAAGTTAAAAGACAGGGAAGATAGAATAGAGCCATGAGCAGCCCACCTTCCAGGGCCACTCACACCAAGCTGATTATCTAAGACAGATAGCACCTGCAGGCACTTGCCAAAAAGGACACTTTGCAGAAGGCATTCTTCAAAAAAAGGAACCTTTGAGACCACCTCAGCCCTCTTCGCCAGCTCTTATTCCCAACCAATTTGAGACAATCTAGGTTTCTCCAGGAGAAAGGTGGATTCATGTAGGCTAGAAGAGAGTAAAGAGAGCTGTGAGTCCCAAGAGACATTTATGTGGAGGCCTGACAAGGAAAGGATACGAAAGTTTATGTTGGTTTCCTGGGCTCATCTTAGTAAGAAATGGGAAAGATCAGATTGTGCAGTGAGATCTAAAACTACAGAACAGGACTGTGCATAGCTGCCTGCTCCTAAGGCTCTCCAGAGAAATGTTTTCTCCTCCGCAGAGGACCGCATGCCCAGGACACAGAAGAGCCAAGCAACACAGCGAAGCAGGCATCAACATCATCATGGGCATGTCATCCAGCAGCTTCAGTCACCTGCCAGTCCCCTCCATGTCTCCCACATCTGGCTCCACACTTGGCACAGAGGCAGCTGTGATCCCCTCATCTGTGAGCACACTGCCAAATCCTACCGGCCCACAAGCCACAGAGGTGACAGCCAGTCGCCAGCAGCAAGGACAGCTGCCCAACAGTGACATCGAGGATCTCCTCCTGAGGATACTGGACAGCCAGGTGCAGACTTCACTGCAGACAATGAAGTTGTTGATGTCCGTTGGGAAGACAGTGAAGGAGGAAGAGTTGCGAGAGGCTGCCACGAGCCTGCTGGTGGCCCTGAACAACGCAAATGTGTCTTGGTCACCAACCAACTGATACAGCTCAACAGTGTGGTAAACACAGGGGAAAAGCCGTCTCTTCCAAGTGCATGGGGAAACAGAGCCATGGGAAATGCTAATGCTCAGGATTCAAAGAAAAAGATGGCATCCTCTTGGAAGTAAATGTATTGAAAAAATACCATTCTCTCCTGTAAAAACTGCTCACCATTATTGGTATTTGTTGTGTCATTCAAGGGATGTCATGGGAGAATTTTGGCTTTTCTTCATTAAATGTAGGTGCTCCTGCTCAAAAACATTAAGAGAAGAACCTTCTTTGGAAACGTGTGTGAATATACATACACAGACATACAAGGGGTGCTCTACAAGTGCAGGAAGGCCTTACCCTGCAAGGGAACTGCTGGTCCAGCGCGCTCCTTGTACTGGGGTTTGCACATGGCTGACATCTACTTATGAAATGTTATGAAACGCAAAGGATAAATATTCATATTAAGAGCTTCCTCTTGTCTCACAAAAAATCAGAGTCTGATTTACAGGAGCTTCGGCTGAAGTGCTGTTTCTTTTCCACACACTGAACACACCTGTAAGTAAAATTGTGTGAAGCCATCTGGAGGTCTGCACTTGCTGCTAAAAGCAGAGTGGGAACTCTGCAAGAACCAACTCTGGTTCTCTGAATCTCCGCTCAGAAAAAAATGGTGTTACCTGAAACTCAATCAAAGCTCCAGTGGTTTTGGCTTTCAGGAGACCACCACTGAAGTGAGAATCCCCTATTCACCTTTCCTTCTGCAGGCTTTCTTGTTATCTATTCCACCAACGGCTATGAGCAGAAAGGGGTCAAAGGCAGCTCTCTCAATGATGCACCACACCAAGCAACAGCCTTGTGGAGATGGTCTGGGATGCAGGTTCCCTTTACACTGCTAAGTGACACAAACACAGCCGAGTGAAATATAGGCTCTATGTCTATCCACTGAAGGAAGTCCTTAGAAAGAAGATCTCAAAATCACAGGTCCTCCATTGTCCTGGGAACTGTAATCTTTCCCAATGCCGGAGGCAGGTCACACATGGGAAATGTGCAAGCCCTGGAATAGTCCCTAAGCAGATGGGATCCCTAACAGAGCTCACGCTGCTCCAGCCTCACTCCAGTACACCAGCACATTCTCTTTTCACTGGAAGGTGCCCAAAGCTGCTGGATCCCTGCCTGAGGCACCACGGCTCGTGCCCCCATCCAGCTGCCTGGGCAATGACAGCTCCCTAGGTAATGACAGCTTCCCCAGCTCCAGCACAGGCAGCAGCCTTTGCTTGCCATCCCCTCCTTCGGGGCTTGGCTGGCAGCCCACGCGTTTGGGTGCCAGACCTGGCAGCCACGAGCAGACCGCTGGAGATTTCCCACTCGGACGCCTCCGGCCAGGCCGTGCACGAAGCGGCGGCCCGGTGCCATCCTCCCGCTGGGGGCTGCGGGCCGGGAGAGCCGCTCCCGCACAACCCCGCCTAGGCTCCGTTCCCCCCACCTCCCACGGCCGGAGTCCACCGAGGCCCCACGGAGCGCCCGCCCCGTTCCCCTCCCCGTCCCCCCGGCACTGCGGCGGCGTTCCCAGCCCGTTAGCCCTCCCTGCGCCGCCCCGCTTTTATTACGGAGAAGCCGCGTCCCCCGCGGACTCACCGGCAGCAGCCCGAGGGGCGGCGGGCCCGAGGGGCTCTGCGCTGCGCTCCGCCGCTCCGCCGCGGCCGCGGTCACTGGAGCGTGTGCCGGACGCGGCCCCAGCGCCGCCGCCGATGCGGACGGGGAGGGGGCGCGGCGGGGGCACTGCCCTTCGCGTTGTGCGGAACCGCCCCCGGCAGGGCGGGGCCTGCCCGGCCGAGGGGCAGCGGGGATCCACCCCCGGGTCGCTGCCAGCCGCCGCCTTCTCCGGTGGTCCGGGCCGGGAGGGTTCGCGTCCTCTTGGGTACCGGGGCTCTCCGGAGGTGGGAGCATCGTCAGCTCTCGGGTCGTAGCTCACGCCTGCGCAGGCCACCCAGCTGGGCTTCCAGCGGTCCTTGCCGCCGATTTCCAGCGCTGGCTGGGTTTTGCCGAGCCTGCAGGCCCTGGCAGGGAGGGAAGCATCACTGCTGGAACCTAGAGATGCTTTCTGTCACAAAATGGGTGACAGGATGGTGTTTTCTTCCAAGGGTCCACTTTCCTTCAGGCTTTACTCTGCTATTGCTTCTAAAGGTTTTCTGAGACTCCAGTCACCATGGAAGCTTCTGTGTTCAGGTGCAGCACAGTACATCCCAGGCCACACATATGTACAGCTTATGTCTCAGGAAAGGATCCACCCATCCATCCATCCATCCATCCATCCATCCATCCATCCATCCATCCA
>JAGMWU010001705.1:0-10982 GCA_018697195.1 Certhia americana | reverse complement strand
CGAGCAATTCTCTGGCTTACAACAAGTTTCTCCAAGAAACTGTTTAGTTCTACCCTTTCCCTTAAATTGTGTTATGATACACATGCACTTTTTTTGTCACTTTTTAGTGCTGAGCAAGAAATTGTGCACTACCCACTGGAAGTCACTGTTTCAGAAAATCACCACTTCCGGCTTTTTGTTCACTATAGGCCTCCAGGATCTCCTATGTTTGGGTCAACTGTGGTCAACATGCACAAGTACACAGAGTAAAGGAGTGGTTGGGCCATGCCTAAAGCTGCTGCTGGAATAAGTGGGACTTTTATAAAAATGTAGTTTTTCTATTTGTTGTATTTATGAAAGTCAAGAAAACAAATCGCTGACACATTTGTGTCCGGAAATAGCTTTAGGAAAGCTCATCCTTTTAACTTTGGAGTTGGGAAAAGAAAAGATTTCTTATCTTTTCATCTTAGGCTTACCGCTTCTACCACTTCTAATGAGTGGTAAAACTGGGGAAAGCAAATTCTGTTAGGACTGATGTCAGGGGTTTGGGTCTGGTACAGGAACTCTCTCTTTGCTGCAGTCAAAATCTCACAGATCTGAAGAGACTTGGAAGTATGTATGTGGACTGAAATGGGAAGATAAGTGAGATATGAGTTCAGGAGATCTTGTAGGCTGTAGGTGAAAAGGAGTTATAAGATAAAGGAATTCCTTGTGGATGGAGCTGCTGCATGGGTGCAAGGAAAGGGAGCAGGACAGCAGATGGAAGAGTGAGAGGCACAAGGCAGATGGAGAAAATCAGTTAAACCAAAGAGACAACTAGATGTCTTTCAGATCCCAGCCAACCCAAACCATTCTGATTCTGTGATCTCAGCTGCCTCTGGCAGTTCTTTCCCTTGCTTTTCTGTCTGGTCCTTTCTTTAAATAGTCCCTTTTTTATTTAGTTTAATAGGCATGCAGACAAACAAGAACAAAAAAAAAAACCAAACAGACAAGAAAACTAATGTTCATGTAATATTACAGACAATAAGTATTTTTTTTCCTCCAAATTATCATAGTGGGGTTATTGATTTACAGCAGAAGCAGAAAAAGATCAGGACCTGTTTAGAAGAGTGAATGCTTTGTGATTTTATGTTTGAAGGAGGATCAGGGGAACTAAAGGCCTGTCAGTCTGACATTGAGGCCAGCGAAGGTCATGGAGCCAATCATCTTGAACGCCATCATGCAAGAAGTACAGGACAACCAGGGACCAGGTTATAAGGTCCAGCTGGCATGGGTTTGTGAAAGACAGTTCTTCCTTGACCAGTCTGACAAAATGACTTGCTTAGTGGATGAGGGAAAGGCTGTGGATGTTGTCTGTCTAGAGTTTAGTAGCCTTTTACATAACTCTCCAGCATTGTTTATCCAGGAGACCTTATCACTCTACCACCACCTGAAAGGAAGCTGTACTCAGTGGGAGTCAGTCTTTTCTCCCATGTAGAAAGTAAAAGGATGAAAGGAAATGGACTGGAGTTGCACCAGAGGAGGTTTACATTAGATATTACGAAAAAAATTAATGGAAAGGGTTGTCAAGCAATAGAACAGACTGTCCAGGGAAGTTGTGAAGTCACCATCCCTGGAATTGTTCAAAAAACATGTGGATATGGCACCTGAGGATATGTTTTAATGGTGAATATGGTCATGGTGCTAGGTTGATGATTAGACTTGATGATCTTAAAGCCTTTCCAACCTTAATTATTTTATGATGCTATGGTTTCTTATGGTTGTGTTTGTAAACCAGTGATTTGAAATTAAACTACTTTGTGCTCATTCTGGCTGAAACAGTCACCAATCACCCCTTTGTCCATGAATCCCTTTCTGTATCCAAACAACAAATCTAGGTGGGCATGTTTCCTAGTTGGTTCCCTTAATATCTCCACCAAAAAATCATCTTCAATATGCTTCAGGACTGCTTGTGTCCATTGTGTGATGTTTCTAATTGAGGTCAAGGATGTTAGGATCACCCATAAGGACAAGGACAGCTGACCTAGAGATATTCCTTAGTTCTTTATGGAATAATTCCTCAGTGTCATGGTTACAGATGGGTGATTGATAGTACTCCCACAACAACATGTATATTCATCCCTCCCAGAGACTCTCAATCATATCATCACCAACTCCTCCCTCATATAAAGAGCCATCCCCTGTCTTGCCTGCCCTGCCTATCTTCCCGAAGAGCCTATAGCTATGTTATAACACAAAAACACAATAAATCAACTGTATTGTTTTATTTGGTAAAAAAAAAATCTTAATTGTAAGATCATTTAACCCACATTACTTTGCAGTTAAGTTGTTAACAACCCCAAAGTTTGAGGCCACATAATTATACCAAAGTTTACATCTGAACACTTGTACAAAAGGCATACAATGCATTTAACGCACTGTATCAGTTCAGTTGCTTTGTATATCAGATCTTTGTTTCATATAAAGTGCTGAATTATTTGTCTTCCCTGTGCACAAGTACTGTAAATAAAGCTTAGAAATTACTTGTGCCAAGAGGTTACTTGTGCTTCTAGTCTTTCAAAACTTTCTTTTTTGAAGACTGTGGCCTGCACATGTCAAATAGAGAAGAATGTGGGCATTGAATCTCATGCAAACCTTGTTCATAAATCATGCTCCAGCTGTCTTGAACATAAGGATGAACTGTTAATCACACAAGACTGATAAACATTTTTATAATACGATCATACTTCGCTTTTCTTTTATGATCTGACAGAAGGAACACAATGTTTAAATTTCCTTGGGAGCTGACTTACATTTCACGAGCAGTTGAAGTTTGTATTTCTCAGATTCTTGGAAGCAAACCCACTCAACTGCATTTTACAGGATGAGATGGGGGAAAAGAGCAGAAGGAAAATTGCAGAACTAATCTGACTGTAGGTGCTGCATTTTGTACACCCAAAATATTTATGAAGGGTTACAGGTGACTTCCAACAGCTCTGTGATAACTGGCTCCATTTTGACAGAATTTAAAGCCATGGGAAGAGAAAATGATTCAGTGTTTAATTCTCTATGCCCCCTAGTCCATGCCTGGGTTCTGGTTTGAAGATCTTTTAGTTCAGCCTAGTGGGAAGCATTCCTCTCCAGACATTTTCTCAAACATTCTCTTGAGAGAACTGAAAATATACCTCATCGCATAGTAGAAGTTGAAGGATTTAGCTCATATTTGTCTGTAAACCTTATTTTTAATCATGCCACTGCCCTAGTGCAAGTACTCATTTTTGGATTTCTTGTTTAGAGTATTTGATGTTTGCAGCCTTGCAGGAAGCTCTTGTCATAGTCTCCAGGGGTTTTAAATGTCAAACACCCAGAGCCTGTTTCTGCGGCAGTGGACTGTGGAGAGTGAAACCTGAGCATATTTTCACTGTAAAATCCCTCTCTCAGTTGTTTGTCAGTGGTGGTGCTCTGCGGTCTCCCCTGGGCTCTGTGGTGGCAGCCAAGGCTCCACCCATCTGGGCTGGGGGAGGATTGGGAGGGCAGGTTTGGAGCAGCTCTTGGTTAGAGATAAAGCTCTTGGACAGGGATAAAGCCGGCCAAGTAAGTTAAGGAAAACACAAAAAGGCAAATGATACAAAAGTGATTACCACCTCCTGGAAGTAGACCAGTGCCTAGCTGGCCTCTGAGTGATGGCTGCTTTAGCTAAATCAACATCCTGCCACCCCACCCCAGTTTTATTGATGGGCATGAGACCTTAATGGCATGAGTTATGCCTTTAGTCAGCTGGGCTCTGTACTTGTGGCTGTGCTCCATCCCAGACTCTGGCTCAGCCAAAGCCTGCTCACCAGCATGAGAAGTGGAGAAGGCCTTGAGGCTCTGCAAGTTCCCCAGCAGGTGTAGTGCTGGTGTGCAATCCAGCCAATTCTAGACACCAATCTATACCAGAGAACCACAGGGCTGCTATGGAGAAAACAGGCCCCATGCCATCCAGACCCAGAATGGCTGTTTTTGTGACAAACAAGGTGGGATTTGTGGATACTCATGCCTGTTTTTTCCAGGCCTGTGTTGAGCTATACTTGGAAGAAAAAGTAAAAGAAGGCAAAGAATAAAAGAAGTTGTACAGAATAGGCAAATCATAGACTTGCTGAATTCCCTGCTCAGATTAGGTGTTGTGCCCCCATGCATGTGAATATACATAGATATCTGCTCTTATTAGCAGGATCCACAGTGGATGGCTTTCATCTGATGCAAAGGGAAAAGCTCGTCTTTGGCAGAATGATGGTGGTGCTATGTTGTAGTTACAATGAAAGCATTTTTGATAGGACATGATGATTAGTATAGTCCATAAATTATTAAAATGCTGCAGGATTTCTACTAAACAAATTAACATAGTACAGGCTGTATGTAGTGTAGCACAGAATTTGTAATAAATTTTAACTTATAATTTCCAATTAGGATTTCCAAATCCTAATTTAACTTATGATGCCTAGTGACTTGAACCCTGTGCAGATCAAGTCAAATCTTAGACCATGCTTTGCTCTATCAGTATAACAATTCTTTATAATTAGACTTTCAAAACACATTAAAGAATGAATCACTCCCTCCATCATCAGAGGATGCAAGCAGTGGTGGAGGCATCCCTGGAGGTTGATGGGTTTCACTGTCCAGCAGCAGCTCTGGCTCAAGTCCCCCCTTATGCCTCATAACAGGTTGGCTCTCTAAACAATGGGCTGCTGCATTTCACCTCCCTCTTCTATGGGGGCCTGGTGGGCCAGGGGCCTGGAACTCTCCAGGACAGTAAGAAGGGGACCAGTCACCTGGTGCCCAGGAACCTTGAGAATGGGAGGGAGAAAAAAATTGTTTTTCTAGGTTTTCTTCTAGGTTCACAGAACCTTCAGGGCCTGGGAATGAGGTGAAGGGTAATGAAGATGTGACTGACACTCGGTGACTGGTGGTGGCTGCTTGCCTCATGAATCAGCATTAATTAACTCCATGAGCAGGGGTTGAAGCAGGGTGTACTGGTGGCAATGGCACACATCAACACTTCACTTCTAGAGTGACTTTTCAGGGAAGGCAAGAATGAAGCCTGTGCCGCTGCCCCTCAGCTCTGAAGAGCCCCCTGGTCCCACCAAGGCTTGCAGGGGTAGGGTTCAGAGAACAGTGGTGTGAAAGCCAAGGGAAAATCTGGCTCCAGCACAGGCTCCAGGGCAGCCAGGGAGGAAGGTCACAGGGCTGGGAGTGGAAGCCTGCACCACTGTAAATGGCAGGGCTTTCGACTTGGTTAACCAAGTAAAAACACTTAGAACATTGTGCTATGATGTATCTGCAACTATATCTAGATATATACAATAAATATACTATACAAAATACATTCCTATTGCATATAACTGTTTTTCATGTGTAAATATACATACACCGAGACAAGAAATTAATTCATTTCATGACATTAGAATCAAAATAATCTCTATTAAATAGTAGCCCTCACAGATAGCAATGACATGCACACTTGTCAAAAAGGCAGTATCAAGGACTAAAATAAATGAGAAAATTATGTCTCGTGATCTTTAGAACTCCATAAATAGATGTGCATGCATGTTTAATATGAGCTGTGTTACACTAGCTTGCCTGCCATAATCTTAAGCCTTTATTTCATATGGAGCTGCTCTCCTGCTATGTGATCTGTTTGGGTCCAGCAGTGTCTGAGTTCCATGTTGTCCTGCAGGGGTTGTTCCAGTGCTCCCTCAGTGCTCTTGCCTGAAGATAACTTCATAAACCATGGCACGATTACGTACACAAAACATGAAAAAAGGCTAGCGGTGTCATCACTAAGAAGCAGGATTTGAGGATATCCCACTTACAAGTGCCAAACTTCCTCTGAACGTGCCAGTTTTATTATTTGCTACCAGTTTCTCCATTGCCATGCACCATCACTTCCAGCATTACTGCCTTAGCACTTCTCCTCCTTATCATCCCTCAGAGAAAAGAAGGAATGATGTCTGTGGCTACTCTATTTCATCTGCCCCTGAGGAAGGGGCAAGCAGAAGGGACACAGATGCTGACCCTGGAGAACTTGGAAAATAAATCCATCTTATTTCAGCTATTTCAGGATGCCTTCTGGCTTCCTTGAAGGTAACACGCTTTCAAAAACAAGAGAGCTGGGCACCTTTGCTTTGAGCAAACAATTTTAACCTGTTCTAAACCAAACAATCAGTCCTGGTACTGAGGTGGCCTGGGGCAGTGTGAGCTTTCAGTAAAGGCAATGCCTGTTTCTATGGTATTAGTGGCTCCCATGGCCATATCTCAGCACCCTGGGCAGTTTGGGTAAGCTCTTAAAGCACATCTGTCTGCATGTCCCCCCTCACCAGGCCCTGAGTGCTTCCTCTGCCATTGTTGTCAGCCAGTCTCCTCCAGTGCTGTCTTCTGTTTATTGTTTTGGTTCTTTTTAGTATCCTCGAACACATTTCTGCAATGACTATCAGCAACATCAGTTTGAAAATTCAACTTATGTATTTCAAAAACTGAGCAAGCTAACTGGCTTTCTTGAATAATTTTGTGGGTAAATTATGCCATGTTATGCTTAACACTGCATTAACCATGAATAGATGGAATCGTATCCTTATTCTTGAAACGAGGGTCAGCATTTTGAGAAAAGACATTACAGCAAGACTTTAGGACTGTAGGTAAACTTATCAAGATTTAAAATAAACACAGTGGAATTTTGATTGACAAATGAGATAAAGCAACCTCCTGTAGGCAAAGGAAAAAAAAAAAAAGAAATGTGAGTTCACCAATCTGATTACAAGCCAACTGTCAATCAAACTTTTAGATGAAGGATTGAGACAATTAAGGACTCCTGCTTTATTTTAAATTATTTTCCTCACTCACAGCAGCCATAATATACATTTCCTCTTACCAGTAGGTCCTCCCTTAACACGTGATGCAGTAAAAAGTATTTTCTGCTTTCAGTTATATTGTGTTTCAGAGGAGGTAAAAAAGATTTTGTGCAATTTCTGAGGGAAATTGAACTTTTAAAATCCACAAACTAGTTACTCCTTATGCCTCTAAAAATCAAGTTATACTTCAGAAGTCCTGGACTTCTGAAAACTCCCCTCCATTTCCCCTGCCCCAATCTTCGTAAGAAATTATTATTGCTGTACTTTGCTTCCTGCATTTCATAGGTACAAAAAAAAAGTAATATAAGAAGGGCTCTGCATTTTACTACCACTCAGCTAAAGCTGCACTTTACATGGAATTGAAACTCCTTGAGCTCTTAGCTGGTTGACAACAAATTCCTAATATTAAAACTAAAAAAAACTCAACCTGAGATCAAAAGAAACTGCTAAGTGTCAGCACAGCTATTAAAATTTCCACGGTTTGTAGTCATAGACTGTGAGGTAGAACCTGCCAAAAATTACAGGATTGGGTGACTGGACGTTGTGTTTTAGAAAACCTTCATGTGAGCAAAGGGGGCACTAAGCACCTCATATTCCAGTGACATATACCAGGCATGTGGCTGTTTACTTGAAGAAATCATTCACAATCCAACCTGTGCCCACTCTTCCACAGTTTTCACTTCTTTGTGTTCAGTTGCCTGTGCCCTTATCCTTTTTGTCTTGGTTTTGGTTCCCTTCCCCAAGTTCCTTCCACTTAACAGACATTTCCTTTAGACTTCTACATAAAGTATTCAGCTTAAGAGATTTGTCTGCTCATATTAGCACATAAGTGATTTTTAGAAAGAGCTGAATCCTTGAAGCTATTAACTGCAGAAATAAATCGCAAATAATTACTATAAAAATTACTAAACTTCCATGTCAATTAAAAATTTTTGTCACCCTTCATGCAGCTTACATTAAAAAAAAGAAAAAAAAAAAAGGAACTTGAGCTTCTGCAATCTTTGATGATCACATGAATAATACCCTTTCTTCTTTGTCTCCTAGCTGATTAATCTCATACTGTCTCATTAAGGATTTTAAAATTGCCTTCCTTTGGTGTTCAGATGAAGAGAAAGAAGATACTGAGTAGATTACTGTTGTCTTGTGTGGGTTATGTCATGTTACATTCTCCTCTACACCTCAGCTAAGCCACTGGAAACCACGTTGATGCTGTTCTCTTCTGCTCCAGTTTATGGTCTCTTCCAGAATCTAATCTGTCAGACCTGGAAGCACAAAGAATATGGTATGTTAAACTTTCATTTTAAATTTGCTCTTAGACATTTTGGACTGGAACTGTTGTGGAATATTTTCAAGAACATACTCTGATTTTCTGTTTTCTAAGTGGTTCAGTTTACTGTTATGGTGAGAAGCTGCAGAGAAGTATGAAAGAAAAGGATTTATCTGTATTCCTATACTTCATAATGAGCAAAATATATTTTCTACTTGCTGTAACTTGTGAAGGGTTTCTCTAGCCTTTGGCCCATGAACAAATATTTGGAAACCCAGCAGAAAACCTTCCTTTAGAAACACATAGCTGTACTGTTGATAAATATTTGATGAACAGCCTAAACTATTAAGGATTTATGCACATGCCAGTTAAGATCAGTAGATTAATTCTTTTCAAACTTCTTTTAAAGCCAAGTGTAGATCACAGAGAAAAGAGCAGCTCACATACTGTAGCTGTACAATTTCTCAAGCCTCTCGTTTCAAAGACTTTGCACAAGACAGCATTGCTTTTTGCTCATATTTAGATATCTTTTTGGGGTTTTTTTCTGGTACTAGAATGGACACAGGTTTTACACACGCAAATAGCCAGAAACAGCACCAGAATGTAACTCTTTACAGTTCAAATAGTTAATGCATTAAAAAGATAATCAGGAAAGGGAAGAATATACAAAGAAGTGAAGCACAAAGAGCCAGGCTGGCTCTGAAACAGCACTTAGGTCCCTAAAAAAACTGAAATACATGAGAAACTTACAAATATATTAATGAAGACTTTCAAATCCCAGATTCTTTGCACCTAATTCCAGGCACCTAAATGTACAGCGTTACTCTCTGTTTGATGTGTAGTAAGCCAGAGCTCTCTCCATCGTCAGAGTCAAGCAGCAGCTGGAGAAGGTTCTCTCAGTCTCTCTCTTCCATCTCCCCTTCCTCCCTTAAATGTCGGTGCAGCCTAGGGTAATGACAATAAAGTGAGAAACCTAAAATTAAGGGTCTGAGTGTAATGGCTGCATACCAGTTCATGCAGAAAGTTTGTGTATTCAATCTAGACTGCAATTGTACCTTACCCATGTAATTCTCTAATGCTTGGACAGTGTTTATTTTGGTTTATCACATCTTTAAATGTTGAATCTAATTAGCTTTTTCTTCTATCGCATTAAGTGTGTAGCAATTTAGCATAATATAAGCTCCCTTGGTTTCCAGCTGGTCCTCAGAAATCAGAGGGGCAGGGTGTATCTGGACTTATTTTATGATTTGAGCCAATTTAGTATTACTAAGTCTGGTTGGGTTCCCAGATGCAACAATAGTCTGATTTACTCTACAAGCCTCATCTTATTCATGAACAGATTCCCTGGTTGTGAGAATTACTGATTCACCACTGTCAGTCTGGTTTAGTTGAATAAGAACTTCCATGAACACAAATTCACCAATAGTGAAATTTATTGGATAATTGGTAAATAAATACACTAGACTTACAACATAGAAAAGTACAGTGCTGTGTAACACTCCCAGTGCAAATCTTACCAAAAAAGCATCCATAGTTTTGTGAAGAGAGAGAAATGACTCCATTGGCTTGTCTGTAAAATGGTTGTATTCTCATCCTCTACCAATGAAGATTTCAAATGCCAATTTTTTCTTTTGGGAGAAGTGGAAGCAAGACTGTGGTCAAATATTCTGTTACTGCCGTCATTAATGGGGGACAGAGAGCAGCCACTTACATGTAAATGAGGGATATCAAGAGTGACAAAGAGATTACAAAGACTTTGGGTCTTCCATAAGGGAAGTACAGAATTGAGAAACTTTACCATCACTTCCTCTTCTACCGGCTGACTGAGGGTAAAAGGGTTACCCGTTTCTGCCTGATAAAGTATCACACTTCAGCACACCATCATGCCCAGAGTAATGCCTTAGCCATTGATCTCATGGAAATCCCTTTACCACATATATAACAGCATATCTCATGGCTGTAGGCCTCATTCCTACATCCTCCTTGTTTTAAAGGAAGAAATGCTGCTGGACTTTGATGTGCAGTGGCTGCCAGTATTGCCTTCTGTGACTTCAGGTTCTGTGTCCATGGCTGGTGACAGCCAGCACTCCATGGTCCACTGTGGTGTACATTGCCAAATGCTCAAAGAGGGTACCCATCTCATGGAGCAACGTGTCTCGCAGTTCAGAGAATCTGGAATCCCTACCAGAAACTTCCCTATTCTCTGCCAAGCTCCATAGGCACTTTCCTTGGATAATGATCCTGGCCATGGTGATCATTGCTCTGCAAAAAAAGATTGAGATAGGCAGTTGATGGTATATCATGGCCATTTGGTTAGGCTAGACACTCTTTGTTTTATCATTAGTCTCATAACATTCTTTACATACATAAAATGCTATGTCCTCTGGGAAAAAGGGCAAGGAAATACCAGTGTATGCCTCCTGAAATTTACAATCCTACCTGAACATCTATTCCTGGGCAGTGTGAGACAAGGTGAATATGCAATTTAGCTGCATAGTTGGCCTGACCCAGTGTATAGGTGACATATTCTCATTACACTAAACCAATACCTCTGTGTTTCCTTGGTTTTAGGTACCCTCTGCAAAGATGTCAAATGCATTGCCATTTATCTTGCTCTTCATATTGCCAAAGCTGCTGTCAGGGACTTGGTTTCCCAAAACTTTACCCTGTGATGTTGACTCTTCAGAAGGCACTGTGACAGTGGACTGCACCGACCGGCGCCTTACAGAAGTCCCTAGAGGGATCCCTGGAAATGCTACCAACCTGACCCTGAGTATTAACCATATTCCCCACATCTATCCAACATCCTTTGATCATCTTGGAAACCTCCAGGAGATTGACTTCAGATGCAACTGTGTGCCTGTCAAACT
>JAGMWU010001704.1:0-10986 GCA_018697195.1 Certhia americana | reverse complement strand
CGAGCAATTCTCTGGCTTACAACAAGTTTCTCCAAGAAACTGTTTAGTTCTACCCTTTCCCTTAAATTGTGTTATGATACACATGCACTTTTTTTGTCACTTTTTAGTGCTGAGCAAGAAATTGTGCACTACCCACTGGAAGTCACTGTTTCAGAAAATCACCACTTCCGGCTTTTTGTTCACTATAGGCCTCCAGGATCTCCTATGTTTGGGTCAACTGTGGTCAACATGCACAAGTACACAGAGTAAAGGAGTGGTTGGGCCATGCCTAAAGCTGCTGCTGGAATAAGTGGGACTTTTATAAAAATGTAGTTTTTCTATTTGTTGTATTTATGAAAGTCAAGAAAACAAATCGCTGACACATTTGTGTCCGGAAATAGCTTTAGGAAAGCTCATCCTTTTAACTTTGGAGTTGGGAAAAGAAAAGATTTCTTATCTTTTCATCTTAGGCTTACCGCTTCTACCACTTCTAATGAGTGGTAAAACTGGGGAAAGCAAATTCTGTTAGGACTGATGTCAGGGGTTTGGGTCTGGTACAGGAACTCTCTCTTTGCTGCAGTCAAAATCTCACAGATCTGAAGAGACTTGGAAGTATGTATGTGGACTGAAATGGGAAGATAAGTGAGATATGAGTTCAGGAGATCTTGTAGGCTGTAGGTGAAAAGGAGTTATAAGATAAAGGAATTCCTTGTGGATGGAGCTGCTGCATGGGTGCAAGGAAAGGGAGCAGGACAGCAGATGGAAGAGTGAGAGGCACAAGGCAGATGGAGAAAATCAGTTAAACCAAAGAGACAACTAGATGTCTTTCAGATCCCAGCCAACCCAAACCATTCTGATTCTGTGATCTCAGCTGCCTCTGGCAGTTCTTTCCCTTGCTTTTCTGTCTGGTCCTTTCTTTAAATAGTCCCTTTTTTATTTAGTTTAATAGGCATGCAGACAAACAAGAACAAAAAAAAAAACCAAACAGACAAGAAAACTAATGTTCATGTAATATTACAGACAATAAGTATTTTTTTTCCTCCAAATTATCATAGTGGGGTTATTGATTTACAGCAGAAGCAGAAAAAGATCAGGACCTGTTTAGAAGAGTGAATGCTTTGTGATTTTATGTTTGAAGGAGGATCAGGGGAACTAAAGGCCTGTCAGTCTGACATTGAGGCCAGCGAAGGTCATGGAGCCAATCATCTTGAACGCCATCATGCAAGAAGTACAGGACAACCAGGGACCAGGTTATAAGGTCCAGCTGGCATGGGTTTGTGAAAGACAGTTCTTCCTTGACCAGTCTGACAAAATGACTTGCTTAGTGGATGAGGGAAAGGCTGTGGATGTTGTCTGTCTAGAGTTTAGTAGCCTTTTACATAACTCTCCAGCATTGTTTATCCAGGAGACCTTATCACTCTACCACCACCTGAAAGGAAGCTGTACTCAGTGGGAGTCAGTCTTTTCTCCCATGTAGAAAGTAAAAGGATGAAAGGAAATGGACTGGAGTTGCACCAGAGGAGGTTTACATTAGATATTACGAAAAAAATTAATGGAAAGGGTTGTCAAGCAATAGAACAGACTGTCCAGGGAAGTTGTGAAGTCACCATCCCTGGAATTGTTCAAAAAACATGTGGATATGGCACCTGAGGATATGTTTTAATGGTGAATATGGTCATGGTGCTAGGTTGATGATTAGACTTGATGATCTTAAAGCCTTTCCAACCTTAATTATTTTATGATGCTATGGTTTCTTATGGTTGTGTTTGTAAACCAGTGATTTGAAATTAAACTACTTTGTGCTCATTCTGGCTGAAACAGTCACCAATCACCCCTTTGTCCATGAATCCCTTTCTGTTTCCAAACAACAAATCTAGGTGGGCATGTTTCCTAGTTGGTTCCCTTAATATCTCCACCAAAAAATCATCTTCAATATGCTTCAGGACTGCTTGTGTCCATTGTATGATGTTTCTAATTGAGGTCAAGGATGTTAGGATCACCCATAAGGACAAGGACAGCTGACCTAGAGATATTCCTTAGTTCTTTATGGAATAATTCCTCAGTGTCATGGTTACAGATGGGTGATTGATAGTACTCCCACAACAACATGCATATTCATCCCTCCCAGAGACTCTCAATCATATCATCACCAACCCCTCCCTCATATAAAGAGCCATCGCCTGTCTTGCCTGCCCTGCCTATCTTCCCGAAGAGCCTATAGCTATGTTATAACACAAAAACACAATAAATCAACTGTATTGTTTTATTTGGTAAAAAAAATTTCTTAATTGTAAGATCATTTAACCCACATTACTTTGCAGTTAAGTTGTTAACAACCCCAAAGTTTGAGGCCACATAATTATACCAAAGTTTACATCTGAACACTTGTACAAAAGGCATACAATGCATTTAACGCACTGTATCAGTTCAGTTGCTTTGTATATCAGATCTTTGTTTCATATAAAGTGCTGAATTATTTGTCTTCCCTGTGCACAAGTACTGTAAATAAAGCTTAGAAATTACTTGTGCCAAGAGGTTACTTGTGCTTCTAGTCTTTCAAAACTTTCTTTTTTGCAGACTGTGGCCTGCACAGGTCAAATAGAGAAGAATGTGGGCATTGAATCTCATGCAAACCTTGTTCATAAATCATGCTCCAGCTGTCTTGAACATAAGGATGAACTGTTAATCACACAAGACTGGTAAACATCTTTATAATACGATCATCCTTCTCTTTTCTTTTATGATCTGACAGAAGGAACACAATGTTTAAATTTCCTTGGGAGCTGACTTACATTTCACGAGCAGTTGAAGTTTGTATTTCTCAGATTCTTGGAAGCAAACCCACTCAACTGCATTTTACAGGATGAGATGGGGGAAAAGAGCAGAAGGAAAATTGCAGAACTAATCTGACTGTAGGTGCTGCATTTTGTACACCCAAAATATTTATGAAGGGTTACAGGTGACTTCCAACAACTCTGTGATAACTGGCTCCATTTTGACAGAATTTAAAGCCATGGGAAGAGAAAATGATTCAGTGTTTAATTCTCTATGCCCCCTAGTCCATGCCTGGGTTCTGGTTTGAAGATCTTTCAGTTCAGCCTAGTGGGAAGCATTCCTCTCCAGACATTTTCTCAAGCATTCTCTTGAGAGAACTGAAAATATACCTCATTGCATAGTAGAAGTTGAAGGATTTAGCTCATATTTGTCTGTAAACCTTATTTTTAATCATGCCACTGCCCTAGTGCAAGTACTCATTTTTGGATTTCTTGTTTAGAGTATTTGATGTTTGCAGCCTTGCTGGAAGCTCTTGTCATAGTCTCCAGGGGTTTTAAATGTCAAACACCCAGAGCCTGTTTCTGCGGCAGTGGACTGTGGAGAGTGAAACCTGAGCATATTTTCACTGTAAAATCCCTCTCTCAGTTGTTTGTCAGTGGTGGTGCTCTGCGGTCTCCCCTGGGCTCTGTGGTGGCAGCCAAGGCTCCACCCATCCGGGCTGGGGGAGGATTGGGAGGGCAGGTTTGGAGCAGCTCTTGGGTAGAGATAAAGCTCTTGGACAGGGATAAAGCCGGCCAAGTAAGTTAAGGAAAACACAAAAAGGCAAATGATACAAAAGTGATTACCACCTCCTGGAAGTAGACCAGTGCCTAGCTGGCCTCTGAGTGATGGCTGCTTTAGCTAAATCAACATCCTGCCACCCCACCCCAGTTTTATTGATGGGCATGAGACCTTAATGGCATGAGTTATGCCTTTAGTCAGCTGGGCTCTGTACTTGTGGCTGTGCTCCATCCCAGACTCTGGCTCAGCCAAAGCCTGCTCACCAGCATGAGAAGTGGAGAAGGCCTTGAGGCTCTGCAAGTTCCCCAGCAGGTGTAGTGCTGGTGTGCAATCCAGCCAATTCTAGACACCAATCTATACCAGAGAACCACAGGGCTGCTATGGAGAAAACAGGCCCCATGCCATCCAGACCCAGAATGGCTGTTTTTGTGACAAACAAGGTGGGATTTGTGGATACTCATGCCTGTTTTTTCCAGGCCTGTGTTGAGCTATACTTGGAAGAAAAAGTAAAAGAAGGCAAAGAATAAAAGAAGTTGTACAGAATAGGCAAATCATAGACTTGCTGAATTCCCTGCTCAGATTAGGTGTTGTGCCCCCATGCATGTGAATATACATAGATATCTGCTCTTATTAGCAGGATCCACAGTGGATGGCTTCCATCTGATGCAAAGGGAAAAGCTCGTCTTTGGCAGAATGATGGTGGTGCTATGTTGTAGTTACAATGAAAGCATTTTTGATAGGACATGATGATTAGTATAGTCCATAAATTATTAAAATGCTGCAGGATTTCTACTAAACAAATTAACATAGTACAGGCTGTATGTAGTGTAGCACAGAATTTGTAATAAATTTTAACTTATAATTTCCAATTAGGATTTCCAAATCCTAATTTAATTTATGATGCCTAGTGACTTGAACCCTGTGCAGATCAAGTCAAATCTTAGACCATGCTTTGCTCTATCAGTATAACAATTCTTTATAATTAGACTTTCAAAACACATTAAAGAATGAATCACTCCCTCCATCATCAGAGGATGCAAGCAGTGGTGGAGGCATCCCTGGAGGTTGATGGGTTTCACTGTCCAGCAGCAGCTCTGGCTCAAGTCCCCCCTTATGCCTCATAACAGGTTGGCTCTCTAAACAATGGGCTGCTGCATTTCACCTCCCTCTTCTATGGGGGCCTGGTGGGCCAGGGGCCTGGAACTCTCCAGGACAGTAAGAAGGGGACCAGTCACCTGGTGCCCAGGAACCTTGAGAATGGGAGGGAGAAAAAAATTGTTTTTCTAGGTTTTCTTCTAGGTTCACAGAACCTTCAGGGCCTGGGAATGAGGTGAAGGGTAATGAAGATGTGACTGACACTCGGTGACTGGTGGTGGCTGCTTGCCTCATGAATCAGCATTAATTAACTCCATGAGCAGGGGTTGAAGCAGGGTGTACTGGTGGCAATGGCACACATCAACACTTCACTTCTAGAGTGACTTTTCAGGGAAGGCAAGAATGAAGCCTGTGCCGCTGCCCCTCAGCTCTGAAGAGCCCCCTGGTCCCACCAAGGCTTGCAGGGGTAGGGTTCAGAGAACAGTGGTGTGAAAGCCAAGGGAAAATCTGGCTCCAGCACAGGCTCCAGGGCAGCCAGGGAGGAAGGTCACAGGGCTGGGAGTGGAAGCCTGCACCACTGTAAATGGCAGGGCTTTCGACTTGGTTAACCAAGTAAAAACACTTAGAACATTGTGCTATGATGTATCTGCAACTATATCTAGATATATACAATAAATATACTATACAAAATACATTCCTATTGCATATAACTGTTTTTCATGTGTAAATATACATACACAGAGGGAGACAAGAAATTAATCCATTTCATGACATTAGAATCAAAATAATCTCTATTAAATAGTAGCCCTCACAGATAGCAATGACATGCACACTTGTCAAAAAGGCAGTATCAAGGACTAAAATAAATGAGAAAATTATGTCTCGTAGTCTTTAGAACTCCATAAATAGATGTGCATGCATGTTTAATATGAGCTGTGTTACACTAGCTTGCCTGCCATAATCTTAAGCCTTTATTTCATATGGAGCTGTTCTCCTGCTATGTGATTTGTTTGGGTCCAGCAGTGTCTGAGTTCCATGTTGTCCTGCAGGGGTTGTTCCAGTGCTCCCTCAGTGCTCTTGCCTGAAGATAACTTCATAAACCATGGCACGATTACGTACACAAAACATGAAAAAAGGCTAGCAGTGTCATCACTAAGAAGCAGGATTTGAGGATATCCCACTTACAAGTGCCAAACTTCCTCTGAACATGCCAGTTTTATGATTTGCTACCAGTTTCTCCATTGCCATGCACCATCACTTCCAGCATTACTGCCTTGGCACTTCTCCTCCTTATCATCCCTCAGAGAAAAGAAGGAATGATGTCTGTGGCTAATCTATTTCATCTGCCCCTGAGGAAGGGGCAAGCAGAAGGGACACAGATGCTGACCCTGGAGAACTTGGAAAATAAATCCATCTTATTTCAGCTATTTCAGGATGCCTTCTGACTTCCTTGAAGGTAACACACTTTCAAAAACAAGAGAGGTGGGCACCTTTGCTTTGAACAAACAATTTTAACCTGTTCTAAACCAAACAGTCAGTCCTGGTACTGAGGTGGCCTGGGGCAGTGTGAGCTTTCAGTAAAGGCAATGCCTGTTTCTATGGTATTAGTGGCTCCCATGGCCATATCTCAGCACCCTGGGCAGTTTGGGTAAGCTCTTAAAGCACATCTGTCTGCGTGTCCCCCCTTACCAGGCCCTGAGTGCTTCCTCTGCCATTGTTGTCAGCCAGTCTCCTCCAGTGCTGTCTTCTGTTTATTGTTTTGGTTCTTTTTAGTATCCTCAAACACATTTCTGCAATGACTATCAGCAACATCAGTTTGAAAATTCAACTTATGTATTTCAAAAACTGAGCAAGCTAACTGGCTTTCTTGAATAATTTTGTGGGTAAATTATGCCATGTTATGCTTAACACTGCATTAACCATGAATAGATGGAATCGTATCCTTATTCTTGAAACGAGGGTCAGCATTTTGAGAAAAGACATTACAGCAAGACTTTAGGACTGTAGGTAAACTTATCAAGATTTAAAATAAACACAGTGAAATTTTGATTGACAAATGAGATAAAGCAACCTCCTGTAGGCAAAGGAAAAAAAAAAAAAGAAATGTGAGTTCACCAATCTGATTACAAGCCAACTGTCAATCAAACTTATAGATGAAGGATTGAGACAATTAAGGACTCCTGATTTATTTTAAATTATTTTCCTCACTCACAGCAGCCATAATATACATTTGCTCTTACCAGTAGGTCCTCCCTTAACACATGATGCAGTAAAAAGTATTTTCTGCTTTCAGTTATATTGTGTTTCAGAGGAGGTAAAAAAGATTTTGTGCAATTTCTGAGGGAAATTGAACTTTTAAAATCCACAAACTAGTTACTCCCTATGCCTCTAAAAATCAAGTTATACTTCAGAAGTCCTGGACTTCTGAAAACTCCCCTCCATTTCCCCTGCCCCGATCTTCGTAAGAAATTATTATTGCTGTACTTTGCTTCCTGCATTTCATAGGCACAAAATAAAAGTAATATAAGAAGGGCTCTGCATTTTACTACCACTCAGCTAAAGCTGCACTTTACATGGAATTGAAACTCCTTGAGCTCTTAGCTGGTTGACAACAAATTCCTAATATTAAAACTAAAAAAAATCAACCTGAGATCAAAAGAAACTGCTAAGTGTCAGCACAGCTATTAAAATTTCCACGGTTTGTAGTCATAGACTGTGAGGTAGAACCTGCCAAAAATTACAGGATTGGGTGACTGGACGTTGTGTTTTAGAAAACCTTCATGTGAGCAAAGTGGGCACTAAGCACCTCATATTCCAGTGACATATACCAGGCATGAGGCTGTTTACTTGAAGAAATCATTCACAATCCAACCTGTGCCCACTCTTCCACAGTTTTCACTTCTTTGTGTTCAGTTGCCTGTGCCCTTATCCTTTTTGTCTTGGTTTTGGTTCCCTTCCCCAAGTTCCTTCCACTTAACAGACATTTCCTCTAGACTTCTACATAAAGTATTCAGCTTAAGAGATTTGTCTGCTCATATTAGCACATAAGTGATTTTTAGAAAGAGCTGAATCCTTGAAGCTATTAACTGCAGAAATAAATTGCAAATAATTACTATTAAAAATTACTAAACTTCCATGTCAATTAACAATTTTTGTCACCCTTCATGCAGCTTACATTAAAAAAAAAAAAAAAAAAAAAGGAACTTGAGCTTCTGCAATCTTTGTTGATCACATGAATATTACCCTTTCTTCTTTGTCTCCTAGCTGATTAATCTCATACTGTCTCATTAAGGATTTTAAAATTGCCTTCCTTTGGTGTTCAGATGAAGAGAAAGAAGATACTGAGTAGATTACTGTTGTCTTGTGTGGGTTATGTCATGTTACATTCTCCTCTACACCTCAGCTAAGCCACTGGAAACCACGTTGATGCTGTTCTCTTCTGCTCCAGTTTATGGTCTCTTCCAGAATCTAATCTGTCAGACCTGGAAGCACAAAGAATATGGTATGTTAAACTTTCATTTTAAATTTGCTCTTAGACATTTTGGACTGGAACTGTTGTGGAATATTTTCAAGAACATACTCTGCTTTTCTGTTTTCTAAGTGGTTCAGTTTACTGTTATGGTGAGAAGCTGTAGAGAAGTATGAAAGAAAAGGATTTATCTGTATTCCTATACTTCATAATGAGCATAATATATTTTCTACTTGCTGTAACTTGTGAAGGGTTTCTCTAGCCTTTGCCCCATGAACAAATATATGGAAACCCAGCAGAAAACCTTCCTTTAGAGACACATAGCTGTACTGTTGATAAATATTTGATGAACAGCCTAAACCATTAAGGATTTATTCACATGCCAGTTAAGATCAGTAGATTAGTTCTTTTCAAACTTCTTTTAAAGCCAAGTGTAGATCACAGAGAAAAGAACAGCTCACATACTCTAGCTGTACAATTTCTCAAGCCTCTCGTTTCAAAGACTTTGCACAAGACAGCATTGCTTTTTGCTCATATTTAGATATCTTTTTGGTTTTTTTTCTGGTACTAGAATGGACACAAGGTTTTACACATGCAAACAGCCAGAAACAGCACCAGAATGTAACTCTTTACAGTTCAAATAGTTAATGCATTAAAAAGATAATCAGGAAAGGGAAGAATATACAAAGAAGTGAAGCACAAAGAGCCAGGCTGGCTCTGAAACAGCACTTAGGTCCCTAAAAAAACTGAAATACATGAGAAACTTACAAATATATTAATGAAGACTTTCAAATCCCAGATTCTTTGCACCTAATTCCAGGCACCTAAATGTACAGCGTTACTCTCTGTTTGATGTGTAGTAAGCCAGAGCTCTCTCCATCGTCAGAGTCAAGCAGCAGCTGGAGAAGGTTCTCTCAGTCTCTCTCTTCCATCTCCCCTTCCTCCCTTAAATGTCGGTGCAGCCTAGGGTAATGACAATAAAGTGAGAAACCTAAAATTAAGGGTCTGAGTGTAATGGCTGCATACCAGTTCATGCAGAAAGTTTGTGTATTCAATCTAGACTGCAATTGTACCTTACCCATGTAATTCTCTAATGCTTGGACAGTGTTTATTTTGGTTTATCACATCTTTAAATGTTGAATCTAATTAGCTTTTTCTTCTATCGCATTAAGTGTGTAGCAATTTAGCATAATATAAGCTCCCTTGGTTTCCAGCTGGTCCTCAGAAATCAGAGGGGCAGGGTGTATCTGGACTTATTTTATGATTTGAGCCAATTTAGTATTACTAAGTCTGGTTGGGTTCCCAGATGCAACAATAGTCTGATTTACTCTACAAGCCTCATCTTATTCATGAACAGATTCCCTGGTTGTGAGAATTACTGATTCACCACTGTCAGTCTGGTTTAGTTGAATAAGAACTTCCATGAACACAAATTCACCAATAGTGAAATTTATTGGATAATTGGTAAATAAATACACTAGACTTACAACATAGAAAAGTACAGTGCTGTGTAACACTCCCAGTGCAAATCTTACCAAAAAAGCATCCATAGTTTTGTGAAGAGAGAGAAATGACTCCATTGGCTTGTCTGTAAAATGGTTGTATTCTCATCCTCTACCAATGAAGATTTCAAATGCCAATTTTTTCTTTTGGGAGAAGTGGAAGCAAGACTGTGGTCAAATATTCTGTTACTGCCGTCATTAATGGGGGACAGAGAGCAGCCACTTACATGTAAATGAGGGATATCAAGAGTGACAAAGAGATTACAAAGACTTTGGGTCTTCCATAAGGGAAGTACAGAATTGAGAAACTTTACCATCACTTCCTCTTCTACCGGCTGACTGAGGGTAAAAGGGTTACCCGTTTCTGCCTGATAAAGTATCACACTTCAGCACACCATCATGCCCAGAGTAATGCCTTAGCCATTGATCTCATGGAAATCCCTTTACCACATATATAACAGCATATCTCATGGCTGTAGGCCTCATTCCTACATCCTCCTTGTTTTAAAGGAAGAAATGCTGCTGGACTTTGATGTGCAGTGGCTGCCAGTATTGCCTTCTGTGACTTCAGGTTCTGTGTCCATGGCTGGTGACAGCCAGCACTCCATGGTCCACTGTGGTGTACATTGCCAAATGCTCAAAGAGGGTACCCATCTCATGGAGCAACGTGTCTCGCAGTTCAGAGAATCTGGAATCCCTACCAGAAACTTCCCTATTCTCTGCCAAGCTCCATAGGCACTTTCCTTGGATAATGATCCTGGCCATGGTGATCATTGCTCTGCAAAAAAAGATTGAGATAGGCAGTTGATGGTATATCATGGCCATTTGGTTAGGCTAGACACTCTTTGTTTTATCATTAGTCTCATAACATTCTTTACATACATAAAATGCTATGTCCTCTGGGAAAAAGGGCAAGGAAATACCAGTGTATGCCTCCTGAAATTTACAATCCTACCTGAACATCTATTCCTGGGCAGTGTGAGACAAGGTGAATATGCAATTTAGGTGCATAGTTGGCCTGACCCAGTGTATAGGTGACATATTCTCATTACACTAAACCAATACCTCTGTGTTTCCTTGGTTTTAGGTACCCTCTGCAAAGATGTCAAATGCATTGCCATTTATCTTGCTCTTCATATTGCCAAAGCTGCTGTCAGGGACTTGGTTTCCCAAAACTTTACCCTGTGATGTTGACTCTTCAGAAGGCACTGTGACAGTGGACTGCACCGACCGGCGCCTTACAGAAGTCCCTAGAGGGATCCCTGGAAATGCTACCAACCTGACCCTGAGTATTAACCATATTCCCCACATCTATCCAACATCCTTTGATCATCTTGGAAACCTCCAGGAGATTGACTTCAGATGCAACTGTGTGCCTGTCAAACT